>BMAO01005998.1:0-142645 GCA_019973975.1 Trichonephila clavata | reverse complement strand
ATATATCATTGAGATTTTGGAAGCTTAAAATGATGAAAAATTGGATATTGCAGAATTATAAGCAAAACTGACTGAAACAGCTTTTAAATTTGCTATGTTAAAACCAGTTTAATCACACACACACACAGTTTTAAGTCTGATTAACCTTTCCCTTTTCTGTTTATAATAATGACAAGGAAAGTGCAAGGTCTTGGGGTCACGGATTTAGTTCAAATATTGTAGGATGGTAGATTTAGTTTTCTTGATGATGAAGATATAGGGTTATATGGACCACTACTCAATAATTTTTTTACGTATTTTATATTGAAGATGCAATTCACTCGAAATATAAAGCAGCAGATGGTTATGCAGCAATACTGCCCTAATTAGATGCAAGAAGTGCTTTTCGAAATTATCTTTCATTTGCTTTTATGACAAATTTCACTATTATACGGACTATGAGGGGTAAGAAGCAAGTAATATTTTTATACTAATTCTGTTAATCTGATAAATGTTTTATTTATAGTTTCCTTTCACAATTTTTTTTTACAGACACGACACGATTAGCCAACAGTTAAAGGGCTTTTCTCCTGTTCTTTCTCGCGAAATTCTTTTATTGTTAGCACAATAAATATTATTCTGTATTATTATTATACGAATGATAATGACAAATAAAACTCTTATAAGGTTTCTAGTGATTAAAGGCATTTGATTTCCAATTTATTTAAACTCCATTATGTATCTCTTTATATGTAAAAATAGACATAAAATTTTTAAAAAAATGTTTCTCGCCCTCTACAGACTCGAACCCGGCTTCTATCGACGAAAAACACTGATCCGTTGGTGCTACGCTAACCCATTACGTGTAACCGCTTGTGATGGTACTGAACTGAACGAGTAAATTGCATCTTCAATTGCAAATATCTAAGAAAATTATTGAGCAGTGACCCTATAACGCTATATTATAATCAACAGGAAAACTAAATCTAACATCCACAAAATTCGAACTAAATCCGTAACCCTAAGGCCTTGCACTCTTCTTGTGAGCGAAATTCTATAAAAAAAATAATGGATAGAAGCTCTAAATCAATTATAAAGAAAAGGGTAACTTACCTAAAGATGCATTCACAAACGCTTTGATCATACTAGAATTAAAGAACAATAAACACGTTACTGCTACATTCATGAATCCAAAGCTAGAACAATACAGGCCGAATTGCAGGAAAGCAATAAGTATAAAATTATCTTTATTGAAATAATTATACTGAATATATATAAATTCAATCAAACTTCATAGATATATGAAGTTTGAATTTTTATATTTTAATACGTATTATTTATTAACTCATTCATGTATGTTCTTACTACTTTTCTTGTAATTAAATTCTCCACTGTTTCAGTTTTTTTTTTTTTTTTTCAATTTTGAAACATTCACTAACTCTTTAGAAATTTTTTAAAATTTCATGCATAATTTTCTTACTTTCTGTAAGTACTATGATGGTGTGTGATCCTTAATTTTTTAAAGAAAATCACACATCTTAGGCTTTTACACTTTATTTAAATTATAAGACACACATAATCATTGAGTAAATAAATTAATATTTTGAAACTTTTGCAATATGAGTTGTTATAGATTCATTTCACATTAATTTTATTATATTCTGAATGATACAAGTACATAATTTGTAGGACAATATTTTATTTCTAAATTTTTTATTTCTGTCTAGTAATATTACCAAAATAAGGGGATCTTGAAATCCTTTAAAAATCCCACACACACAGACAATAATCGGGATCCCAATAAAGTGCCTTCGTGAAATACCGGCCTATCAGTCTTTTTTTTTAATATACCACACCAGACATTTATCGACGAGGGAACTTGGTGCCGAACTGCGGATCTAGGATTATTCAGCCACCAGAAATGGATGATCTGCTTATTGCGCAAAGCATTAAACATTAAGAATACCTTATCCGTCCATATGATGTCGGCAAGAAACGTTGGTTGGAACTCCGAGCAGTTCAGATTGAAGTGACCCCAGTCATAGCATCTCTAATCATTCCTATGGTAGATAAAACCCGGACCTATGGATTCGAAAGAACGTAACATACCACCAGACAAAAGGTATCACCTCTGCCCGCAGGCTGTTACTGGCTTATGTAGATGATACCGCTACAGTACTCCCCCAGCAGTAGTTCGGTGGATAGGCGAACGAACGATATATTTGTTATATGGCGAGCGTGTGAGTTGTTTCTGTTGCGTTGAAGTTTGAAGGCTTTGGATGCTGCATCAAGTGAAGTTTGATGGCTTTGGATGCTGCGTGAAGTGGGCCTGACGACTTCTAATTGCACTTTTTGCAGGTAGATGACGCCACAATAGATCAGAAGGTTGCGCTTTTCTTAGTTCAGTCTAAGTCACCATTGATGTGGATAGAATTCTGTACCTTCTGATCTATAAGCACGTAACATACCACTAAACCCAAATGGCCACCCCTATCCGGAGGTTTTCGCTGGCTTATATAGATACTACCTCTACAATTCTCCTCCAACATTGAGTCGGTGGATAGGAGAACGAACGTTATATATTTGTTTTGGTGAGTGTGTGAGTTGTTGCTGTTAATTGGAAGCGTTGCGTCAAGTGAGCCTGATGACTTTTGATTGCGCTTTTTGCAGGTAGATAGCGCCACGACAGATGAGCAGGTTACACTTTTCTTAGTTCAGTCTAGGTCACCAGTGAGATGGTTACAACTTGGTACCTTCTGATCTGTAAGCACGTGACATACCAAAGTGAATACCTCTGTCCGGAGGCTGTTACTGGATGGGTACAATCCCTTACTATTAGTACCCAACAGATACCGCGTTCTAGCTTTGGGAGTTACTAACAGAATTAATATACAATTTAAGCTTTCTATTTTTGACATTACTTTAGAGAATGTGTCTTCTTTTAATAAATTGATGATGATGAACAACTTTGTAGCTGACTTTTTTTTATGTATCTCGTACTGTTTTTGAAATAAGAAAGCTAATTTCAAACTTATCCACCAGGTGGCACTGTAAGCAGGCTTTTTTTTTAAATTTTACTTTTGTAGCGCATAGTAACTTTACGATACCTAGTCCCCACTTTTATGACTATAGCTTTGCCGCTCAGAAATTATTGGAATCACAACGGACTTAAGTATGTACAAAAATAAGTGTGTGTGTGTAATTTGGTCATGATTTATAACATATAATTAAAATAAGCAAATTACTGTACGAGAAAAGTATTATAACTAGATTACTCTCCTTTTTAAGTTCATTACACCACATGAGTCTTTGAAGGTCCAATTTGATTTAATATGCAGTTCTCATACCTATACTTATGCTCCCAAATATCTTTTGAGGAAAACAGGTTGAAAGCCATAATTGTGCCCATTATGAACACCATAATCAGTCTCTATCAAAGGCTTACAACTGAGTATGGGATTTGTGTACCCAGAGGGATTTTTCTTTATACAGGTGAAATGTCCTAGTTTTGCTCTAACAAAATCTCTTTATGTTTTCTACCCTTTTTCTCTTAGTCACACACACAATGCTTGTTTTTCCTTTCCTTTCTTTCCCTTTACTGCTAAAAATCATTAGGTTTTATTAAACATTTATTTTCGTAGTAAACTTAGCAAACTAAGAAGTTAGAGTAGCTTGCCAAATCGGCCCATTGTACCAATAAAACCAACCAATCAACTACGACCCTGTCTACCAAGTTACTGAAGATTATAAGGAATTAAGGAACGATGTCTATTCGGATATTATCTTTCACAATTGTATAATTTTTGAAAATGAACTTTCATGTTATCTAAGACTTTCAATTCAAACTTATTATGAAGAAAAAAAAATTGAACCACTAAAAACTTAACTTTAGAAAAACTTTGCCGTATAACAGTAAATTTGTCACCCACCCGATATAGCGATTAGTGACACTGACTGCTATGCCGTAGTGCCTGGATCAAAATCCCGAACATGGCATGGCTTTTTGTAAAGGTATAGTGCTTTTGCGGTATGGGGGTACTATAAATAGCCGTCAAGATGCAAGTCCTCTCATGAGGTTGGTGGAAGGGGATGAGAGGTGGAATGTCCCTGACCACCTCCAGAGTTGTTCTTCCTTAAAATTAGGATAGATCCAAGCCAAAACATACTGTCACCTGTATTGTCCTCAAAGCTATAGCTAACGACAGGCTTGCATCTAGCCCTTTACCACGATGAATTTCGTGGGCCTCTGCCGATAGGTGGCATTAGTAACAGCACAACAAATCAAATTGGAAATCCTTCTTTTTCAACATATGGCATTTATCACATATATACTTGATAGTTACAATGTCAAATTATTTACAAATATTTTTCTTAACCATAAATTTTATACCATAAAAGCTCGAATGTAGCATTATTCTGTTCTTACAAAATATAAGAATTATGGTTATACGTAAAAATATAAATGTTAGGGGGGGGAGGAAACACTTATGCTTAGGGAAAAATACTTCGTGCAACGTTTAAACTCTCCAAAAAGCAACACTTCTTACAATAATATATTCTTAGAGAGAAAAACATTGTTTTGTGAGGAGACACACGAGTTAATCCAGGAAAGCGTCTCAAAAAGTCCCATGAATTATCTTCTCCGCTGCGCACATTCTTTCCTCTCGCAGTTTTTTGAAACCTCCTCCAACTTCTCTTTCTCAAAGAAAAAAAAACTCCACCTCCTCTTGAGGCGTAAATCAATGTCCGGCGGAATTTTTCAACCTCTTTACTCTCTCGAGGACTATCATCATCCCCTTCTTCTCTTCCGACCAGGAAAAAAGGAATGGGGTAAGAAGTGCACCGGACATTTTTATATATGGAGCCTCGAGGATCTGTTATCCGGTCTGAAACTGTCTTATCAGGCACGAGGCAAAATCGTAAGCCCCTAAAAACCACACGAGGGCTTTTAAGAAAATTTACGTTTTCTCTCACCACTGCGTTAGTGGAAGTGGATAGTCCTAATGGCGATAAATTTTTTACTTATTAACTTGCCTCAGAACCCGTAATATATGGCAAGGGAAAAAAATAAGCTCTTAAGGTTTGTCTTTAATTGTGAGAATGGTAAATGTGTGTTAGTCTGGCCAGTTTTTTAATCCTTTAAAAGGAACTCGTTTAAAAGTTTAGAAAAAATATTGTATATTCTACGTTTTGTTCCTTTAAAATATTGGAGAATTAAAATGTCTTTTGAGAAGGAAAAATTCTGAATTAATTCTTTATACATAGTTAATTATATCGATTAGTTAGAAATTATGAATAATAATAATACATTTAAAAAAGATTTTATTTTGATAGTTAGAAAAATGTACGAGTGCTCTAAAATTAAAAAAAAATCCAATTATATTACAATAAAATTATTAGAAGAAAATAAAGAGATTGTGAAAATGATTCGTAATTAGTTCAATGAATTCGTTTAAAATAACTACTGAGCGTCATTTTGCATTTCATTTTCTGTACCCTTTTCTCAAGTAGTAGCTCTATATAATCATTAAGTGAATTGATTTTTACCTTCCAACATATTTAAATAAGGATATATCATTTGTAAGTCTTATTAACAAACACATTGCCGAATATATATATATATATATACTTTATATAAACTTTCTTTCGAGTAATTTTCTTTAATTTATGATAGTCCTTAAAACTCCAATGCAAAACGTGATAATTTTTTTTCTTCGTAAAGGGAAATACGATTTTAACCACAACTTTATTTCAAGTTGATACATTTCATGGTGATATCAAATATTGCTTCAGCCATCGATTTTGACAAATCAGCGTATTAAACATTGGGCATCATTAGACCTTTTCCCACCGGAATCGAGAAGCCTTCGATAGGAAAAGGTATAAAAGCTGAGAATTTCTGAATGAGAAAAAATAATGTTCTCGCGCCTGTCTATGAAAACTGATGAACTATTTCCTGTGTGCCCATGAAATTTCACACAGAAACGTACTACAAAGTCAGAAAAAATATAACAGCATAACAATATGGAAAGGATTTTAATTGTGAACTAAGGTAAGATGTAAAATAGTGTGAAATCATGAATCACAGACATAAAGCATTTACCTCGGGAAAAATCAAATATGGAGCGGGACCACTGTAAATTGCTATACAAGCCTCAAAATGAGCGATCATATTGTTTTTGAGGGTGTCAATGAGTATTTGTGGCAACAAAGCCCATTTCTCTAAAAGTGAAACTTTTAATTCCTGGGAAGGGAACTACGCTGAAAAACGGCTATTATTAGACCATCCCCAACATATTCAATGGAATTTTCATCTGGAGACTTCGAAGGTCAATCCATCCTCTTTCACTCCTTCATAAAATTCATCAACAATGTGAGTTCTATGAATCCACGCATAACGTCGTCCATAAAAATGAAGTCTGGGCTTATAGCACCCAGAAAAACATCGTATCGGTTTCTAGGATCTCATCCCGATAGCGCTTTGAGTTGACAGTACCCGCATTGAAGGCGTGCAGAGGTGTGCACGTCTTCAACACACATACGCGGACCTTCACACGTACACGACTATCAGTCGTGTACGTGTGTGAAGGTTCGAGGCGGTCGTGTAAGTCTGACTGGCCGTCATGTAAGCGCCTGACATCACTCTAACCAGCAGCGACGGTGCGTGGGTATGAATCGCAGGGAGTCGCGACAATTGCCTTTCAGCAAGGTGCTTTGCGATGGTACGGTTTGACACAAAGGCCTGTAGTGAAGGTGCTCCCACTCTATGGTTGACAAACATTGAGACAGTTATGGCTATTTGGGTGTATCGTATAATGAAAGTTCTTTTTGACTGTTAGTCTATCAAGGGCGTCCTGAACCTGGTCACCATGTAAGAGGCCTCTTTCTTATTCACTGGTTCTTACACCTCTTCACAGAAAAATCAAAGCGGCCTAGGTGGCGAGCTTCTTGCCGAACTTACTACCCGGTTTTCATCATTCCTAAGATTCTTCCCCTCTCGAACTCTGACAACTGCTGATATTATTTCGGACGGCAGCGTAATGGCATCTCTAGTTAAAAAGTCTTCCCTTGCATTAGACTGAATACACGCAAACAAGTTCTGCTTACATGTATTATAATGCAAGGAGGACGAAGTTCAACTCCCTCTCGTGGCATTTGCAATGCACAACCATACTGCATTTCTAATTAGTAACATATCGGCCTGACACGGAGCTTCTTCTGAATTTCGTAACAATTTTGCTCTTACTTCTTGGTGCACATATTTGTATGTGGCAATGAGGGTATATACATTAAGTAAACAATTTTAATTAATTTTTCATGTTATAATTTTACGTAATAATAGCATTAGTGTATTTACCCTTCTAATAGGGACAATTTCATAGCTATATTTCTTTCCCAGCCCAGTAGAATTGGCAAATTACACGCGACTTTTGGTTGCCTCAAAACAATGCTTAAACCTACATTCTTTGTTCCTAAGGCTAAGAGTTTGCTATTGTACTACTCTGTGGCTACTTGTTTCTGACCTATACTTTCTGGTATTACATCTATTTATGCTTATTTAGAATTATAGCTAATTAGAATACATATATATACTTGTTATTATATATATATATACTGTAAAAAATATTGAAACAAAATATTTAATGTGGATTAATTAATGACTAAAATGAACAATTTTCAATTTGTTACAGTAACATTACATTCAGATAAATAATCCTCCAAATACTGGATTGTCATTATTAATAACATAATATAAATGCACTTAGAAATATATAGAAATAAAGTCTAAATTCTTTTCCCCCTGAAACACTTAACAAAACAAAAAAGTGTTAAAATGTACACGATTTAACTCTTTAATTGTTAAGTGTTTGCGATTTTTTTTCCTTAATTAAAGGGAAAAAAAAAGCTATTACAAAAAAAATTGCACAAAAAAAAGCAATTTCCCAGGATTTGAAACTTTAACCTTTCGATTTCCAGAAGTAGTATTCTTATAGAAGCAGAATAACGAATAATAATCGATCATAAGTAAAAAAGAAGAGACTGAGGTGGGGGGAGGGTCATTTGGATTGGAAGTGACATCCCTATCTCTGTGGGGAATGTCTTCATGGGAACAACTGTCAGAGGATTATGTCCATCCAGAGAACTTCGAATGACATCCCCAATCAATAATCACTGATAAGATAACAGAAGCAATGGCCTCTTTGCCAACACTACAGGCGTCCATTTATACAGATATTGATTGATCACACTGTCTTTAGTAAACCATGTGCCATTCAATTTATATGTATGTGAGTGGTGGAAAGTTTTCTTTTGCCTTTTTTCAGTTTTCTTTTGTAAATTTTAATTGCCAATCCCATCAATTACTTTGGTCTCAGTAAAGTTTTGAAATATTAATACCACAAGTTGAAAATTTGTAATTAAAATACATTTATGTTGTAAAATTTTTTTAAAAAAAAAATTATGTTAATCTTCCAGTTTTTCAGATAGTGAAGGGTAAGAATTATGCAGAGACAACAGTTAAACCATTATTTTGCCATCAAATCTCTGCAGAGAAGGAATGTATTATTAGATACTTTTGCGCAATTTGAGAATTATGTTTATCAAATAATTTTTATTAAGGATCGCTGTATGTTGGAGTTTTTGTCGAGTGAATTTGGCAACAAGCAAGAAACACTTTGCGAAATGAGCCACATCAGTATTTCATGCATGGCAGAGCGCAGAAAAAAAGCCCCACCAATCCCCTTACACACACACATACATAATTTTAAAGACAACATCCAAATAAAAGTGCGAATTAAGTTACGATAAGAAGTTTATGCTTAACACAAATCATTTTTAATTTATTTTTTAATGTAACAAACACATTTTTAGGCTTTTTTATTTGTTTTACTTTGGTGACCGACACTAAAATTAAAAATGTCACTCAAGTGAAATTATTTTTAATTTTGCTGTTGTTGTTTTTGAAAAATGGCAGCATTGCGAACGTTTTTTTAAAATCTTTTTTGTACGTTTTCCTCATTTTCAATTTACATAAGTTAGGAAAGCACATATTTGGTTAACATTTTGCGTTAATTAGAAATGATTCAAAAGCATTTTTAATTAGAACAGAACTATGTTTTATATTATGCACTTGGAGTTTCAGAAATCAGGTATAAATTTTATGCTTCTAAAAAAATCATTTACTTTTGTTATCAGAACGAAAATAAGTCAAGACAACGGATTGCTCCATTTGTGTTTGAAGAAAAAAACTACAATAATGCAAAAATAGTTTCCTTTCAATTGCATTAAAAATTTCTAGTTAAATTAGAAGACTTTAAGCTATAGTGCAGTTAAAAATAAGTTATTGTTTTGTTACTTTAATGGGCACAGTACGATTCAATTGACGAAAATCGGTCAAAAAATCAAATCTAATTTTTTAGCCTAAATTATTATTTGTATATTTTTCTACAAACTCACAAAATTTGAAAGCGCTAAGTTTAAAAAAATGCAGACTTGTAATAATTTTTACGTTTGTTTTTATTCACATCCCAATGGCAAATTAAAACTGCAAACTGACTTATCTCGGAGAGAAAGATAAAATAACTAGTTTGTCTTCATTTAAAATGCTAAGGGTTGTTTTCTATTGTGCCTGATACATGGAAATTTTTTCCCTTGTTGCTAATAGTACATGGAATAAAAGTTGGTATGTATTTTTCAATCAAAGCAATACTTATTTTTTAAAAAATAATTGAATTTTAAATATACACATTTTTTAAGGAATTTTCAATTAGAATTCATAAAAAGAAATATTGTACAAATACCAGTCATGTTATCGCAAAACCCATACCGACTTTTGTTATACCTAGTTTGACGTACTTGTAAATCAAATTTCATACATGTATGCTAATTTTTGTAGGAGGAGTAGCATTTTAAAATCACTTCATAAGCTTCAAGTTTTTCCCTTTAAAAATTAAATGGTTAGTTTTTTATGAAATTTTGAGCACAAAATATCTATTTTACATCATGCATACACATAAAATTCAACCCAAAAAATTATGAAAATCAATAAAATAAAAATTTTGTGCAAATCTTACCATGTCCCCTTAAATCCCATTTAACTAAATGTTTTATTTGAATACTATCCTTACGAACTATTTTTCTTTACGAGACACAAACTAACATTGCAAACTTAACTAAACATTACAAACTTGTCAAATATAATGGATTCCTAAGCAATATAAATTATTATTTATGAATAATAAAGGATTTGGATTATTTGTGTATAGATAAATGTTTGTATTTTTAGAAATATATAACTAAATTTTGTGAATATATTAAATAAACAACAACTTTATTTATGACTAGTTTCAAAAGATAACTATCACAGAAAGTACATTCGAAAAATTACTCAAAATGTTTCTAAAAATAACATTTAAGAAGTAGCAGATTTTCTTCCTATACAATGTTTCTCTCCGCATAGAAAGAAACAAAAACAACTTAGCTAAAGAAGGAAAAGAGCATCTTCTTCAGCTTTTAATATACATAATTACCATCTGTATCAAAAACAGGGGAGATACAGAAAGTGATAGTGCAGTAAGGAAAAGAAAAAACTTTTTCTCTTTTTGCAAGTATCACTCTATAATTTAATACCGACCGCTTTTCCCCGTCTTTCTCCAATATCATCCCTTTTCTCTGTGACCGACACCGATTTTTATTGAAGAAGGGGTCTCCCGACTCGATCCCAAAGAGAAAAATAATAAAAAGAAAAATAAGAAAAGGAAAAGTGAGGGGGGATGGTGATACTTTCTCCTTTATGTGTGATTCTCCACATTCACACTCTCCGAAGATTTTTAATAATGCTCTTTTTAAAAAAAGTAAAATACAATGCTTTTGCACCATATGGATATGAAATAGCTTCCAGATGGGCCCCAATGATAGGGGAAAGGGGTGGAAAACAAAAGCAGAAGTAATAATCAATTATTAAAAGCGAGGGCACTCTTTTCGTGAAAAATAGAGGCAAGCATTTCAAAATGAGACCCTTTTCTATTTTATATGCCCATGTCGTCGTTCTTCCATTGTTTTGGTAAGAATACGTCCTCGTGGGCAATTTTCGAAATTGAAATGTGTGCACGCTTTGTTGCACTTGAAGCGAGGGAAATTTAAATGAAATTGCATAATATTCCCCATGACAGGGAGTTATTAAAACACCTATTTTAATCATCAGATATAAATCGAAAGAGAGAAATACGAGTTCAGAATCAACACACTTTCTGATATATATGAGTGCTTTGAAAAATAAAAGGAAAATTCAAATATAGCTTGGGAAAGTTTTGAAGGGAAAGAGAAAAACATTTGGAGAAACCGTCTGAATTAAATGGAAGTAAAAATTCTTTCTGCTTTTTTCTGCATCTTGTCCAATAAGAGTCAAGTAAAAATTCTTAGAATACCATATATAAACATTTTTTTTACTCAATGCTTACTCAAGCGATTAGGAAAAAAATGTGTTTGAAAGAAAAAAAATACAGAAATTTAGCCTTGTTATTTAAAAAAAAAATAGTTATCTTTTCCCCTAATACGATTGATAAGAAAGAAAATTAAATATTTCTTACGTAAAGCAGCTATTTCACAAGACTTTTATTTAAGCAATTTTTTTTTATCATAACAAGGGGTTTGGAAGAAAAACCAATTTTAAATTAATCTTTACTATTTTTTAAAGTTGAAACTGCAGCTTTACTAAATATATTCTTCCCTCTTTAAACTCACATTTGAGAATATTCTTGATTATTTTTCACCTACATTACTTCCTATTTTTCCGTAATTGTAAAAGAAACTGAAACAAAAAAATGTTTTTTAGTGATTTTATAAAAGGTGACTCATTATTATTGTGAAATGGCCTCGCAGACCATAGAAGATCTAATTTCTATGAAAAGGCTACTCTTAATGTCTGATGAACTTATGTTATTACAAAATAAGGAAAACATTAATCCCAATTAAATATCAGTTCCAACATGAGTTCAAAAATCATCAGTTAACGCCCTAAATGATGGAACTCTAAAAGGCAAACGTCTCAAAAAGTTAATGAACAAGGATTTATTTTATTCCGATCCTTATTTTTAGAACAATTTCATTCATCTGAAGATGCAGACTTGTAATCTTTTTGCATTAATTCAGAGTACAATACATTTAATGCGTGTAAATATTCTTATTGTGATTGAAATAATTTTTACATAAAATGTAACTATTTTTGAAAAACTCACTCTAACAAAATTTGAATAACTTTTATGCTTATAAAAGCTCCGGAATTTGAGAAGAAGTATATTCTATCCTAACTTTAATGCTTTGATCAGTATCTGTTTTAATTGAAACGAATAAGTTTTCGAATCAATGAATTGTTATGAAGACAGCCTAGTTGAATAATTTTTGTATCTCTTAGAAATTCCCGGTAAGGATATAGTGTTGAAACTGTTCAATAAATCTAAAATAATTTTTTTTTGTCAAAAGAATGTGCCACATTATTAGTTTTGTTACAAAAATATTAACAATTTTACTGAAAATTACCGGTAAGAACTTTGATATCTGTGCTACTTTCCATAGGTACAAAAGGTAAGATATAGACTTCATAAATTTACCCAAAACACTTGAATTCATTTCTCCATTGATAATCAAAAGTAATGTGTTATGCACATTCAAATGCCATTCATTCACATGTACATTGTACTTCCTAAAAGCGTTTATGGGAATAACTAAAACAGTTGTATATTTTCTATGATGCTATTTATATATAAATTTTTTATGATTGATTCATTGATAAAATTTTTAAGCAGCGTTTCACTGAACTATTCATTAGCTTTTAAAATGAAAATAATCTTTATTATTGATTAGCTATTTCATATAGTACTTGGTATATATCATTAAAGGTATGTATATACAACTGCTGATGTATTACAAAACAAAATGATATAATAGTTATGGTACATATGGGGGGGGGGCATGGCATAATCGTGTGAAAGGTTCATAAGTGCCAGGAAAGTTAAAAAGAAGTTACTATATGGAACAAAAAAGGGTAATTAATATAAAGTAAGCTTTATTCTTTTACAGTTTTACAGCTTTGTGAATTTATATTGCAAATGATACATTTTACAAGGGCTCGTGATAGCTGTTTTCATTCTTTTGGCAACTCTATTTTCAGTTCGTTGATAATACTGAGAAAAGAAATGACGTTCTAAAAACATTCCAAATGTTCTCTATAAGATTAAGGTTAAGACTCGCCAGTTTTTATTACTAATATGGTCGCTTACAAGATGTTAGTCAACCACTTGAAACTTATGACGTACGTTGCCATTCATAAAACTAAATCAAGGTCAACTTTACTTTTGAAAATATTAAAATAGATCATCAAATAATCCATATCTATTTTCCGGAACAATCACAAAATTTTGGAAAAAGGCGTGGAGTTCTTCTCGCACCCTTTCAGCAGGATATCTTCGGAACTATGCTGTTAAATCGGTGTCTTTATCGGATGTTAGAAGGCAAGTCAGAGGTACCTGGTTCCTTCCAGGCGAAGATGGAGGTATGACTAAATCTAAACTAGGACTCGTCCATAAATATAGCAGTCTATTATTGATTTCTGTTCCATGTGGATATTCTCTTCATCAAGCCAAATGGGTAGTTTTATATCCAAAAGTATTTGAGACGGGAACAGCAGGTCTTTTTCCAAGCAAAGTTCTCTCGTGCAACCTTTTAGTAGCAGTAAATTATAGTTCCAGCGACCGCATGAAAGTCACTATGCCTTAGTCTCTAGGCTGCTGAAGTGTGAGAGTCCACCAAAGGACGAGGCATTTTCTTAAAATATACACTTCATTATGACTTTCTAATTACTTTCTAAATTTGATCTAAGCTATGGGGAGCACATCAACTTAAATACTTATTTAAATATCTAGAATATAAATCTTGCACTCATCATCACTAGATGATCCTTAACAACTTTCAACGATCCGTCGAATTCTTAACTACGATGATTCGGATATTAGTTTTTTCTAACAAACGTCTTTTCGCTGCATGACAACAATCACCATTCACTAACTTCCCTCTACAATTGACTTTAAATGGTAACCTTCATCAACGTAAACCGCGGTTCTTTTACAGAAAAATATTTTATAATCATGTAAGATCATATAAAAACTATTTTCACTAAAGCAGCGGTTCTTTAACTTTCGATCACCACGGACCCCAAGCATTTGGATACCCCTGCCCGACGTCTTGATCGAAATACATTTTCTAGTGGAGCTTTTCATTAATGACAATTTAGTGATGTAGTCTAGGATGGCACATCTTTCAGTTTTCCCACGTGGCCTTTCAGAAATTGTAAAAGAGGAAATTCTTAACGTTATATGAAAGCCTCCGCAGATCCCCTAGAAAGGCCTTGCGGACTCCCAGGGTCCGTTGACCACACTTTAAGTACCACTGACCTAGAGGATTAATCAGAATCCCGAATAGAATCCGTTACAACTGAACAGATAAGGAACTGTTACGCCTTGAAGTCATAGACAGATATGGATCTTCATTTTTCTTTGTGGCTGGCTCTTGGACGAACACCTTGTTCAGGTGTTCCTTCAACATATTCGGTCTAATTCAGCTGTTTTCAGGAAAACAGAAAAAATTCTAGCAACCTAAACCTGAAACAACAACCCTGCTTCAAGTCTCCAGATGATTTGTTTTCTTATTCTATACCAAACAGGCACTGAAAATTTACGTATTTCTTTGGAGGAGTTAATGTTATATCTTTTTTATCTAGTTCAATATTTTACGAAGCTTGATTAAATATTACCTTAGGGGTTAGGTTAGAAGAAAATTACGTTAATTTTGAGCTCTAATGTATTAAAGTGTTATGGAATAAAAATACAAAAAAAAAAAGTTATCGGAAGAAAAGTCATTCAAATGAAATGGTGACCATCAGTAAGCTCATTTTTTTAATGTATCAAAGAAGAGAGTCACAATTTCAATTAATTACTGTTCATAAATTTAATTACGATACGTGTTCGGAAACTAAATACGGTTCCGTTCTACTGCAACCGTAGAGGAGGTTTTGCAGTTCAACGCTTTTGTTCGAGTCTCTCAGATTGACGGTTAGTCCAGTGACGCTATTACAGCCGTACTGTGTTGTTTTCCCTCGTGTTAATGAGCTTTCAGAATGTTTAAGGCATCCGACTACCCTAAAATTGTAAATCTTTTAAAAAAAGGACCATTTTTATGATTTTATTTTATAGGCCATCTTATTAGCTTTATAAAAATACCAAGTTTATCACTTTCCGTTCACTAGAACAAAAACTGCAAGTGTTTTGGTAAAAGCAGATGGTATTACTTAAACCAAGATGTCACACTTTAAAACGCGTTTTACTCGAAATGTGACTTTTTGAAAATAATCAAACGAGGTGAGCGATGGCTAAAAAAGTCTTGAAAATAATTAGCTGAAATTTTTTGTGTAAGTTCTGCATAATTGTAGAAGTGTTTTAACTTTCAGATTTATCAATCACTGTTTTATTACAAATTTTGCAGTGCTGTATGTGAATATAATCACTGTTTTTTATTACAAGCTTTTATTTAACTTACAATGTATGTATGTATGTATGTATGTATGTATGTATGTATGTATGTAATTTGTTCGGGTGGAATCTTGCAACTCAATTTTGAAGCTGATATCTTCATCCTATTGAGATGAAATTTTGTATACACGTTTAGTTTGGATGACAATGCATGTTTTGACCATTTATATTCCGATATTGCAATTAATTAAGAATATATTAATTAAAAACGTTAAAGACCATTAACATTATTACAACAATGCCAACCAACTTCAATATGTCTGCATTGTTGTAATAATGTTATTTTTACAACAATGACAAAAGTTGGTGTCGAAAATCGGTTTTCAGCCAAACTGGAATTTCATAACGTTGCGCTATTGACAGTATTAATTAACTTTCTCTAAAAAATAATTACGTTTCTGCAACTTAAAAATAATCTAACTTCTACAACGTATGCAATTTTTTTTACAAATTTCTATTTATTTCCTTGGATTTAAATTCAAAATAAAAAAGTAGAGTTATTTTTCAAGTAGATTGGTACATTGTATTCTTTTCTCAACTCTGCCAAGTTAAACTTATTATAGAAATTCTTTAAAAAATTTATCTAACTTTAATCTTTGAAACTCAGACAAAAGATAATTACAGAATCGGAAAGATCATTTATTTCGTCCCGATACGGTATAATGTTTTTTACAAAATAATAATATTTGTATTTCTTACGATTTTTTTTAAATGAGTCACAATCGATGCGTTTTTCTGAAAATAATGTCTAAATTGTTGCGCATGAATTTTTTTTTGTTTAAATGAATCGACATTCCGATCTAAAACAGCTTATGTTTTGCTCTTTTAGAATCAGTCATTTAAAAAGTAAAATACCGGAAACCTTTTTTCAAGATTTTTCAAAAAATACTCAAAATTTTAACTAAACATTTAATTACTTCATCATTTATGAAGATAATCTCATAAAACATTTTTTTCGTGTGTAGAACAATATTACCCAAGACCAGTAAGAAGATTGAAAAAATTGCTTAAAAATTACGGATTTAAGAAAAAATTATGTTTTTCGTCTAGTACCCTTTTTGCGAGATTTCATTTAGTTAGACTGTTCGAAAATAGCCGGCAAACAACCTAGCAACAATAATTCCTTGAATGAGATGAACAGACTGAGAAACCTGTCTAGTGATAACTAAAAAGTAAAAAAAAAATTAGTAGTAAAAAAACCTTTTTAAATACAAGCTTTTATTTAAATGCGCTAAAAATAATAAAATAAACTTTTCCTGTAAAACTTTTTTTACTATGAACTGATAACGTCATTACGCAATTTATATGATATAAAAGCTTGTCGCGAGATTTACCTCTGCAGATAAACAAGTAAATTGATCTGACTGATTTTTGTAAAAATGTCAAACTAAGTAAATAAGAGTACTTTAATCTCGCGACGAACTTTTATATCATATAAATTGTGTAATGACGTTATCAGTTGATAGTAAAAAAAGTTTTACAGAAAAAGTTTATTTTATTATTTTTAGCGCATTTAAATAAAAGCTTGTATTTAAAAAGGTTTTTTTACTACTAATTTATTTTAAGCAATTTAATATAGTAACTGAGATAAAGTCCTATAGCTTTTGTAACAATTAAAATATCTCTTATCCTCAAGGTCAGTTCGACAATGAATAACATATAGCAACATATCAGAATTGAAAAATTGAAAATTTGTTCATAAACTTTTGGTACAGAATGGACCCCGTTTATGTTATTTTTTGTCCATTTTTACCCATTTTTCCCATTGTAGTTATAATAATTTATTTTTCTCTTCTTAATTTTAGCATATTTTTCTTTGAATGTACTAAAAAAATCTAAAAACAACAAAAAATATCCACATATCTCAATTTTTTAAAAAAAAGTTGTGGCAACCAGTCGGATACTTTAAAACGACTGCCGATCCCGCCTACTGTAAAGGAAACTCTATAATACGCTTTTTGAACGCAAGGAATGTTAAACCAGTTAAAATTGATCGTCAGCTTGTAGAGATTTAAGGTGAAAATATAATGAACATATTGAAATGGTGAAAAACAGGGTTCGGCAATTTAATGATCGACGAACCCATGTTCATAATGAAACATGGAGTGGGCGGCTTTCTGTTGTCAATGATGATTTGGTTGAAAAAATGAATGAGCATTTCGTGGAAACAGACGGTTCAGAATAAGATTGCTTTGTACTGAGTATCAACAAATTTCAAATACTATTTACTGGAGGTACCTTTCTTTAAAATGGGTTGATAAGCTGGTTTCCAGATATGAAAGATGCCTGAACTTTTATGGTAACTAAGTAAAAATTTAGTTTCCAACATGCTCTGTCATGTAAAAAATTATTATTTTTTTTTGAAAAAATATTCTTTTTTATATGAGTTTTTCCAAAAAGACACTTAGTTTCCCAACATGCCTCGTATTAATTTGCGAAGAACAAATTTAAAGTCCTTCTTATAAGATAATGCATTCGTACTATGTATATCACTAACGTTCCCTTTGAAATAAAATTCAGAAACTTAGCGGAAAAAATTGAAGCCAATTTTAAAAAAGTGAATTTTTCTTTTTCTTTTGTGTAAAAGAGAATTCAGAAGTCAAACCTAATAAGCGTTTTTCGCCTCGAATGTGCCCTTTCATAACCTTCCCTCTTAATATCCCACGAGAAGAAATGCCGTTAGCATAACGCTTACAAGGGTGCTTATTGATTTACAGGTGGATATTCAATCTGAAAGCCTTCTTAGAACGGCTTCCGATATTGATTTTGGATGCTTCGAAACTTAAAATCATTTCAACATTCTTCTCCGCCAAGAATCTGATTTTATTTCTTGCCTTTTCCATCAAAATAAGACAAAACTTATGTCAGCTATTTTGCAGTTATTTGTCTTCCATGGTGACAGCATCGCCCAGGAAGAATTCATCTCCCCTTTTCGGTGTTATTATTTTCCATCGTTTTCCCCCTTCTTTCTTTCTTTCTCATCCCCCTTCTCCACCCTCCCCTTCTGTCATAAATAAGGAGCAAAAAAACTTTTTTTCACCAAGATTAAAACTTTGTGTTCACTTTTTTTTTCTTTCTTTCTATCTCGTCTTTCGTTTTAACGTTTTATTTTTGTTCTCATGTTCTTTTACTTCTTTTTTTTTTGGCAGCGCAGCGCGTTCCAGGTACTGATCTAAAAGATATTACGTCGTGGAATATAAGTGTAGGACGGAGGTGTTTCGACAGAAAATGTTCGAAAAGATTGGAGAAGGGGGGGGGGGAAGAGATTTGAATCAGTTATTAAACGTAACCCAAAGCAGCCGACATATCTCCAAGCCACCTGTCGTAGGAGGGAGATCTCAAACTCGATAATCCCCCCACCTAGTCGAATCTGTAATACCCTATTTATTGGTGAAAGAATGGAAAGATTTCAGCGATTTCATAAAAACTGATTAAGTTCCACACACACATTCAAAGTATTTATTTAAGAGTATTACTCCTTTTGTTAAAAAAATTTCCAATTGAATTCTAGAGTTTTAACAAAGTTTCTGTTTTTTCAGAGATCCTTTCTTTCTAGAACGATAGTCATTTATGTTTAAAAAAGTATGCAGTTAAAATAGTTTTGAGGAGATTGAGTAAAATTAAATTGATCACATTCGGTAGGATTTCATTTTAGGAAAAAAAAAATGAACAGAATCACGTTTCATTTTACTCGAATCTTATCTCTAGATGTTATTGACAATCACGTGGGATTGAGTTGTTTTTAAAAAAATAGGCTTAGACGATCTATGCAGGGTGGTTCATTACAAGACCGACAAACTTGGAGAGTGTGTACGGGGTACAGAAACGACTTAGAATAAGATTGCAGGGCAGCAAATGCCGTAGTAGAGAGCTATGGTGCAGAGAAACAGAACAGAAACATCAGTAATTAATGAGATAGAAAACATCTGTGTGTGTGATTGTGAGGTTCTACTACAACATGTGTTCGAAAGTGCATGATTTTCTTCATCTAGGCTCACATAAATAGTTTGATGTACAAGACACTTGTTCTTTCAGTTGAAGGAAACGCTTGAATATCTGTAGCTGCGAGAGGATGCGTGACATCAAGGAATCTTCCAAAACGTAAGGAAGGAATCTTCCATGCAGCGTCACTCTCATGCCTACAAGACAACTTCGGGACGTGATTTCGAGCTCTTGTTGTAGTACAACCTTTCAAAAAAATGTTTTCTTTGTCATTTTTGTATTGCTATTTCTGTTCTTTTTTTTCAGTTTCTTGGCGCCTCTGCCTTCCTCTGTGATTCTCCGTCGTCTGTGTGTGTGTGTGTACTCCTACACAATCTACCAATTTGTCGATCTGGTAGCAAAAGAAGATCTGTATGTGCAAAGATAAATTCCTTTACGTCCTTTATCTGTGTTCTTCGTTACATTTTCACGATATATTTTCCTTCTCTGACCTTAATAATCGAGATTCTTTCTCGGGACCTTTAAAATCTCATTCCACTTGAGACCCTCCATATAGTGGGTCTGATGCACGCTTAATATATTGAGGTTCAAAGTTTTCACCTTGGAGTTGGGTGTCATTTGAAGTATCATTCTCGTCACTTGAGCATAGTTCAAAATTATGAGGTCGTTGTCAATAGTCATCATGTTGCTTCAAAGTGTGATGTTTATCAAAATCAAATTAAAATCTCATTTGTTACAATGGTAATCGTGTGTTCAAGAGTCAAGCTCGTGTTCGGTGGTGTTCTATTCAAGTCAAGTAGCCACGGTAGTCTAGTGGTCAAGTTAATGTGTTCGAGGCTGGATTGTCATGAGTTCAAGCCCAGAATCACAGAAGACCCGTCGTATAGGGGAGCGATGAACGTTAAATCTATCGAGAGCTCAAACTTCCTCACGTTAGTGTGATGTTGTAGTTAGGAGAGGGGTTCCAGCTCGGGTGTCGTCCTCGTCACTTGATCATGATTCAAAATTACGAGGTCTGTAGCCAAAAGCCCTCGTGTAGCTGAACAGTGCGACGTTAATATTCACTTACTCACTCTATTCGAGTCATGTGTTAGAATCCTGATTCCCCAGCACTTAATGTGGCAGAAGCATCTCGAATCTGTCCAACCTCAAAAGCTCTGTTTAAGATGGTCTGAGAAAGAATAATGGAATGCTAGTTCAGGTGTTGTTCTCGTTTCTCGACCACGACTCTAAATTACGACATCTAATAGTTCTACCGTTCAAAATCAAAAAGGATCAAGATGGCTAACACATGTTATCATGGATTGCGAAACCAGTTTAAATCTAAATACATAAGCAGCAAAACAAAAATACAGTTATACAAGACCTTAAGAAGACCAGTTACTTGATATTGCAGCGAATGCTGGACAATTAAAAAAGAAGAAGAGAAACTGATGACTTTCGAGAGAAAAGAAAAATTTTGTTGCAGTTAGAGAAAAAGGAATCTGGAGAACACTATACAATCTTGAACTTCAATCGAAATACAAAAAAACCAAAATAGTCAAAGTGATCAAGGCTTCCCAAATAAGGGGGCTGAAACATGTACGAGTATTTTGATATGGTGATGAAAATCCTGTTAACCTCTTCGCGACGGGAGAGTCATATATGCATTCAGCACGAACGTACCTCATGGCCGGGCGGTGCACATATGCATTTGAGAAAAACTGTCTTGGGGTGGCCGGGTGATGCATATGTGCACTTTCAGCTGGAACAATTTTTAAGGACCACTAGATGGCACCCTATGTCCATTATATTGAAACTGAACATAGTTTGAGTAACATGACCTTCAGTTGGTTTATATTCTGCCTGGATTTGGTATTTTGCTCATCACTTGTGACAGGGAAGGGGATAATCGAAATGTAAGCAAACATCTCGTAAAATTTCCACTGGATATAAAACATTAGCGTTTCTAATAACGCTCCCAATGCTTTTTTATTTTATTTTTCTTAACAGTGTGGAATGTTTTAGCGTCAGTTCTGTTACAGTTTTTGTTGCTTTCAGATATATTTCGCGTACTTTTCTTATTTCAAAAACCTTGACTCCAGATTATTATTTGATTGCTTTCAAGGCATTTTCCTACCCTTAATATGAACAAAAAGGGTGAAAGAAGCCAAAGTGCATAGTCACATACCGTGAGTAAATAAAAAAACTAAACAAACATTTTTTTTTTTTGCAAATCATACAATTTAGGACTTAGCATTTCTCCGTGCTTCAAGGTTTTCCACACTCAGTCTTCATTTTAATTTTGTCATTTCTTTTAGTAAATAATCTTTGTCATAATTTTTTTATTAATTTGAAAGTTCATTAATATGGATCGTCAGCGAAAATTTTGGAAAAAATTGAATAGCACTTACAAAATTTATTTTCCAAGGTAAGTGATATTTTCTTATATAATTTCATATAAATTAAAGAGAAAAAGTTATTACATTCTAGTTTTAATGTAACAGACAACTTATGTAGTAATATAAGGTGGTACAAAAAATTGCGACGTTTGGACTGTCATTTTATTATTTATGCTTTTTTTCTTAACCTAGGCTTAGCGACGCAAACGCCCCGCCCTGTAGTGCAAGTCCTTCCACATTCGCCCGGTCCCTAGGGAGCGTCTCATAGAAAGTCGCCCTGTGCTGAAGAGGTTAAGAAAATAACTTCCCAAACTCCAAAAGGGGAAGAACACCGAAAAAAATGTGGATGGATAAAGGGGAAAAGTGGTTAAAGGACTTGGGAGTTAACCGATGGAAGAATATAGCAGAGAATAGATCAAGATGGTGTAAGCTGACTGAGATAGCCTTGACCGGTAACCGCCTGTACTGCTTAGAAAGAAGAATGCTCATATTGCTTATAAGTAAAACATTCGCAAGAAGCATCCCGGTGAGTCAGTCACATTCTGCATTTTATTGAATCAACGTTACTTTGAAAAGAATAATGTTTGGACTGTTTAAGGGAAGATATAACACACAAAAAGCCAAGGTTACGTGAAGAATATTTCGAATAAAAAATTACAAGTTAGACCAGACGTCGGAAACCTTTTAACTGTGGAGTGCCAAACCAATCTTCCATTATGATTCGGTGTGCCGCACAGGAACACATTTTTGAAACAATTAGATTCCCTCCAAAATGCATGAAAGATAGGGAACAAAGGTTACAGTTTAATAATTTAGATTTACAGTTTTTTACATACTAATTTTGCCTCATTTAAAGATATTTCTTCATAAAAAAAAATAAACAGCATAAAATAATACTATTTCTTTAGCAAAAATAAGAAATAAAAATTGCACATGCATCTGTAAACATATTTATTAAGATAAGAAATAGACAACATAAAATATAAGTATTTCCCTTCTCATTACAGTTAAGTAAAAGGATAAATAAAAATTTTAATGCGAACCAGTGATTATGCACCCCGCTACTTTCATATCGCGTCATCAGGGGTATAAGGAGTGATTTTCTATTAGAGAGACACGATTCTGAACATTCTGTTGTTAAGAGGCGTCAGAGGTGTTAACTTTCTCTTGAGGGCTGAAAATATAAACAATATTGAAATATATATAATTCTTTGTGAAATTAAAATTAAATAATTCGAATTTTTTATACATTATTTATAAAAGAATAGGGCTTTAGAAAGTCTAAAATGTTTAAAATATAATATTCATTTTAAAAAATTATAAGCATATGAGAAAATAAGAAATATTTCTATAAGAAATATTAGTTAAGTTTTACGTTGCACATGTTTTTTATAAAATAGTAGATTTAATTACTAGCAATAAGTTGAATTATAAAGTTAAATGTATCCTTATTACACTGTATTATTTTTAAATAAATAGAATAATAAATTATATTTTTTTTAAAAAATAAAAAATTACATTTTGAAATTTTTTTTTAACTTTCAATATCTTTCAACTATTTTTTGAAATACAAAAGATATATTATTCTTAAATTAGTAGGTTTTAAAGGGTATAATACATTTTATAATTCTATAAAGTTTTGTATATCAAAGTCTACTATTTTAGAAAACAGCGTGCACAACGCAAAAATTACTTAATATTTATTACAAAATTATTTCTTATTTGCATATGCTTATAATTTTTAAAATTATGATTATCTTTTAAACATTTTGCACTTTTTTGAAACCATAATTCTTTATAAATAATTTGTAAACTATAAGAAATATTTAATTTACATATTCAAAAAATATACCTGTTTGAAAATTGTTTATATTTTCACCCCTCGAGACAAAATTAACACCCCTAAGACCCCTTAAACAATTTCTTTGCAGAATCAAAATACTTATCATAAGAAAAAAGATTTTTTACTTAGATACGTAGAACCAAAAGCGGGAAGCAGAGTTAAAAAATTAAACCCCCCCCCCTAAAAAGAATGTACAAAACAATTGTAAATTTATCTTTAGAGTTATTTTTCAGATTTTATCGTAATAATGTAAATGTCCATAATTCTCAAATTGTTTTTCAAATAAGATCCATTACAATTTTTATCAACTTTCATTCACTCAAAAATTAAATTGATTTGTAGAGAGGTACAGAATGCCACTGAGAGTTGTACCGCGTGCCACATGTGGCACGCTTGCCATAGGTTGCCGACCCTTGTGTTATACCATTATTATTTGTTGTTAATCTAGAAGAGAATAAAGTCATTATGTTAACTCTTTCAATAATAAAGTGGCTTTCTCCGTTTTTAACGAGAGGAAAATGAAAACATATATGGAAAAAAGAAATAGAGTGAGTAAAATAATGATCCAAATAACTATACGAAGTAAAATTAATGTCAAGGAAAATTATTCATTTATTTAGAAAGAGTCAGTTAATATAAAACGAGAAGAATCCTGGCGACTCCTAACTTGAAGTATCTGACTTCCAGAAGAATCCAATCAGTAAGGGTAAGTAGTTTTTTTATTTCCATGGTGGTTGTTTTGAAATTAGAGCATTTGGATTATGAGAACACAGAGAATATATGAAAAATATTTCCACTTTCTCTTACCCAAATTAAAATACAGATTTAACAAGAAAGTGAAATTTATTCTCCTTTTTCCTCATTAAAATAACCACTTAAATTTGGGAAAAAATGAAATAGTTATTTACATTCTACTTAAAAACAATCTTTATATTTTAGAAAACATTTTGGAGACATTTGGAAAATTTTCCAAATGTTTTATTCCGCGTAAAAAAATATTGAAATTACTGAAAGTTGAAAAAAATTTGAAAATAAATTATTCGAAAGTATTAAGTAGAAGGATGTATTCAAGAAAATGAGCTTTGTCGTAGAAACAAGCACCAGTGGCGTAACGGAAAATAATTGGGCCCCGCAAGGTCAAGTCTTGGGCCCCAAGTATATATATATATATATATATATATATATACTTGCTGGATAAAGTCTGCGACTACTGCGTACATAGACAACGGGAAAAAATTAAAAACCAGAATTTGAATTTTTTTTTAAAAATGATATTTTATTTAGTTTATTTCAAGTATTGAGAATAACAAAAATAAACTCGGATTTTTTTCATAGATTTTAAAATAAAAACCGGTTTATAGCGATACCAAAAATAATCAAGTAGAAAATGTCTGCGTTCACTGTTTTAGTAATTATTATAAAAATTATTTAAAAAAAATAATGAGCTATTTAATAGCTACAGTGGTGTAACGGAAAATAATAAAGCCCACCCCCTCGCAAGGTCAGATTTTGGCCCCAAGCCAGATCTTACAAAGGATTACAAAATCAAACATAATGTACCGATACACATCACCTAAAAATATTTAAACTTATAACTGAATACAAAATCAACCTGAGTCTGAATAAACGAAGTAAATAACTTTTAACATTAGAGAGTATTTATGGTATTTATTAAAATGGAAAATCTCTCTAATAACAGTCGAAAGATAGCCTGGTAACTTAAATGAAAACAATACATTAAGAAAGACACGAAAACTGTAAAATAATTTTCGTTTTCATATTCTTGCGAAAGAAAAAATGTATCGCTAACCTTATTCTTTACGACTCCTTTTCTTTAGATAGCGTATCTTTATCGGCTGAAGTGTCCGAAATTGTGTTTTTTCTAGTGAATTAATTTTCATTTCTATGATTTGTTAATCAGGTTCACTAGCATTACTATTAATAGTACTTGCACAAGATTATTCACTTGATCATATTAAAAACTTATCCAATTTTGCACATTTGGTATTTATATTATACTCCTTTTCCTTTCGAATTTTTCGTTTTTGAGAAACATTCAAAGTTTTTTTTAACTCCACTCATTTTAGGGGCGCGTTTCTTCTTGTCCAATTGACAAAATACCATTTTTTGAACCAGAATATTAAATTTCGATAAAAAAAAATATAATTCTAATGATGAAAGCGAGAAGTGAGATGGAAATGTTTTTATCGTTAAGGAACACACCCGAAATTTAAGTGCATTGAATATAAAAATAGAGATGCCTGTTCTATATGAAAGCAATTTTGTGAAACGTTTCTTATTATGCTTTATTTGATTGAATACTCATAAATCTGACCGAATTATTATTTAAATGCTCTCTATGGTTTTCCAAATATCGTAATACTATTTCAAGTGAAAAAATCATTACATATGTACGTTATTTACGACTTCGCTAAAATAAAATGAAATACATGAGGGGGAAGGGGAACTAAAGTTGCCAATAAGTTACTCTGCAACTTCGGTAGAAAGTAAATCATGTCTTTTTTTCTCTCTCTACTGCTAATGTAAAGTATACTATAATAATAGGGATGATTTCTTCCTAGCATTATATCCCCGATTCTCCCTCTGACTTTTATTTTATCTGTTAGTAATTTGGGTTTGGAAAAACACCACTCAAGAAAAGTATCTCTCGTCGCTGGGATTTCAGTTCATCAAACAAAATGTTTTTTGATTTGGTTATTGGATCAAAGACATCTAATGAACGCATTAAATTGAATGACATTAGATCGCTAATTGGAAAATCGCTTAAAAGTTGGATTTTAAAAATCGAAAGCGAATTTCGAGAAAATATACATGGAGGGCGTCAGTCAGGCTTTGGGCCCCCTAGAAGCCTTTGCCCCCCCCCCGCAGTGTGGGGTAGCGGAGGTGTACGTTACGCCACTGACAAGCACAATAATAAAGCAATTAATAGAGATTACATTGATAATGAAACAAAAAAAATTAAGATCGCACATTTTGCAAGAAACCAAAAATATAGTATTTTCATTAATGTTTATAAAAGTAATTTAACAAAAATCAGAATATATCCTGATATTTTTTAATGTATGAGCTATTCAAAATGAGTATTGCTTAAAATTTGGCATCAGCTTAAGATATTAGCTGTTTCTAAGCAAAATTTAATTTCAGAATCTTAACATCAATGCAGGAATATAAAAAATTTATGTCTTAGTTTAATTAATGTCATTATTTTTTATTATTTTACTTGCCTTATTCTTTGCATTTAAAATATTTCAATGTATTTATATTTTTTCTCACCGAAATAATTCAATAAAATAAAAACAAATAAAAAATATATGTTGATCAGAATAATGACAATTAAAATATACCTTCCGGTGTTTTTTGGCTTACAAATATAATACCAACAAAATAAATAAGTAAATAGAATGTAAGCTGTAGAAAGTGTTGAAAGAAAAATAGAGTGCTTTGAAAGAAACCATAACGTTCATTTGAAATATATCTTCAGATATTTCGAAAACAAAGTAGAAAAAAGTGGAAGAAGGCGTTTTTTCCCCCGCGCTTTTCTCCTTCATTTTACTATAAAATACTAATTCAGAAATGATCGTAGAGATTGAAGCTTCTTAAAAATTAAGAATAAACTTCAGTTCTCCTAGGTATATAGTTCATTTATATGTAATGTTTCAAGTCAACATCAAGCGTTTGTAAAAACAATTTTATTCAGCGAGCAATCAAAACGTTTCTTACTGAGAGAAAAAGGACGCCAAGTGAAGATTTTAATTGGGCTGAATACTTGTCCAGAACTGTTAAGTAACTCTCTTTTAGTTTATGATTTCGATTTTAAGCAGTGCTTCTCAAACTTTCAGTATTCGCGACCCAATTTTCTATCATAATTTTTATGGCGCCCCCCTCCCCATACAATAACATTGTATCGAATGCAATAATAATGTAATTTGATACTAAAGCTACAATTAGACTTTAATTATAAACCGTGTAGTAACAGGTGTTGGTGGATGAAGGAAGGCAGATGAGCTTGGGTATGTTATTCCTCTTTCAACGAGAACTTCGTTGAGAGTGGTGTAGAAGTAAGAGAAATAATTTATGTCTATATTTTTAAGTTCAGATTAGTAGTCTTTTATCCTGTTATATCTGGCAATGAAAGAATCTGATGATAGATTTAATGAGTTAGAACTGCAAAAACCAGCTAGGGAAATAATAATATAGTAACGGATTGAGCGGAACAAGGATGCTTAGAATTTTCACCGTTCTGAAATGGATGTAAACATTCCTCATTCATAATATATTTAATCATGGTGTAATAATTAACACCATAACCGGACAAATTATCAAGATAAATATTAAATTTTGAATGTAATTTTTGTATATGACAATCCCATGGGAGTCAGTGTTAATTATTAAACTTGCTCTTCGTTTAACTATTGATAAATTTATTATCAAATACATTGTACAGTACTGATAAATTTATAAGCTTATATTCGTTTAAATGTGTTTTTTCTTATTTATTTCAGAATGTATTTTGTTTTGCTTACTTTCAGTAAACTAATAAATTTTTTAAAATAATCTTCTATTTTTGATTGTTTGATATACTCGCGTCCCCCTAGGGGGCGCGACCCACAGTTTGAGAAACGCTGATTTAAAGTGAAGAGTGGCATGTGGAGGCTATAAAAATAATAATCTGAGGAATGGAAGGCGTCCAATTTAGTGATAGCCTTAAGTTTTCAATAATCGACACATAATCGTGTGCTAGTATTATCCCCCTTTTCAATGTCCAAACTTACAGGGGTAGCATAAGAACTAAGAGTTAGTTTAATTATCCTGCTTTTAACACTGTATCTAATTGTTTTTATTATTTCCTCGTCATCTTTAAGAGAGGTTCTATCAGGATAATTTGCAATGGGTAATTCTAAAGTAAGTACTATTTTAGGTGAAGTACACTTTATTTCACCCACATTAAATTTATTTTTTGCAAAGGCATGTTTATACTTATCAATAATAGCATAGTCACTGTTAGGAATTATTTCTACACTAAACACATAGTCAGCTTTCCTTTAGTAATACTTTTATTATATTAAAATTAAGAATTTTATTTTCTCGTTTATGTGTGTGTGTGCTTATTTTTTTTCTTATGATTTCCTTAGATTCACACTCTTTTTTTAAAATTATTTTGCCTTTGATTTGCCTATCTAGTTTCATTCTATTTGATTCACAGTTTGTTATCCCTAGATTTGTTTTATTATTTAATTTAAGACTTGAAGATGGTATGGAAAATAAAAGTTAAGTATTAAATAGGGGATTTTACTTTAGATCTAATTTTATTAACCTTACATATCTATATATTAAACCCCAATTTATATAAATTATTTTATATATAAGAACTGTTCTAAGTCAGCAATGTCTATGATAGTGCACAGCATCCATATATTTATGTATTTTTTAAATTCTATTACTTTTATAATTTCTAAAGTATATCCTTTCTAAATTCTAATACCTGGTTTCTATTACAATTTCTGTTTTTGTATGCTTCAGCTAAGTGATTATTAATGATTCATGTCTCTATAGTAGAGAATATTAACTATGTATATATATATATATATATATATATATATATTCAAAATTTCTCTACAGGAGAGAGATGAATAAAAATAATCAAAACTGAAAATAATTGAATTTGCAAGATATATATACTATATATACAACCTCTGACAATAGAATTCGGTGAATAGTCCTGTAGTAATATTAACGTAGATGAAATATTAACGAAAGCTCCCTTACTGTCCTTCGAATTACTCACCTCCCATATCTATGCACCGATGACATGTGCTATACATGTCCTGGAAATCTTGCAAGAAGTCTTCATTTAAGATGGAGTTCAAAAGCCTGGTTTCAATAGACATTTCATTGGATATCAGGAATATCGTCAAAACTGTTTCTTTTCTAAGCGAATTTGAGTCGTGGGAGTAGGAAGAAGTCTGGAGGATTGAGGTCCTGCGGGTATGGTTGGTGTTCCATTTGTACCACCCCCTGTTTCGTCAGGAACTGTTTGACGATATTGGCTGTGTGAGAGCGAGCATTGTCGTGAACAAAAAGTCCTCGAACTTTGTTGTGTTACCCTGCGTAGACGTTCCATGACATGGGTCAAAATTTCAATGTACTTTGTAGCATTCATCATCGTTTCCTCAGGTAGAAATTCCTTGTGGATAATGTCTCGATTATCAAAAAAGGTGATGAGCATCATTTAGACGCGTAATTTTTCTGCTATGACATTTTTCCAATGAGGTGATGCAGGAGAACGCCATTCCATGCTTCGCCTTTTGAATTCAGGGTCATACCTGAGGCACCAGTCATCCCCAGTGGTAATGACTGATCTTCATAATTACGTACCAGCATCACAGAAATTTCTTTCGGTGTTTTGCCAATCTTAAAACAAAGCTTTAAATTGATCTTTCGTTCGTCCATTTTCCTGTTCTCAGTTAAAAACCAACGCACTAAACAAGAACTTTGTGAAACAATCTTACACGGAACACAAACGACTCTCGACTGAAGAACGGTGGGGGAACAGACGGTCAACACCTGACGCTACGCATGTACAACATTTAATTTTGCCAGTGTTGCCAGACTGGCCGTTCTGACTTCATCCAGTGAACTTTATTGGCAGAGGTTGTATATATATATATAATTCCTTTTATATGATTTCCTCGATACAGCATTTGAATTTGCAATGATCCTGACCTTCAGGACTCACGCGTAAATAATTAACTAGCTAGTCGTGACTGTTTCTCTTAAAAATTAAAATCTCAGCGTTTTTAAAGTAAGTTTTCATCAGAACTCATCGTACGATATGTTTCCTCCAATCACCAAGCTCCGTCCACGGAACTTCCGATTTCCATTTCATATAAAAGCCTGAGATACTCAGGAAAATCCCGCCTCCTTATTATCGTTCGTCATGTAGCCTGCAGCAACTCGTTTTTGTGTTCATTGTTGTGCTGCCCATTTTGTGTTTGCTCCTTGAAATCAAATAAACGCGAATCAAAATTAACCACACACACACAGAGCCTATCCCATCCTATCAACGACATTTACATCCACATATTCATATTGGAATCTAAATTCAGCAAATAATTTTAACCACTCAGTGTGTGCATTGCATTATGACAGTTGATATTCATCAATATGGTGTCACACTAAAAAGTAATACCAGCTCCCGGGAAGTGTACAGATCTGCAATGGTAATTACCAATCCCCTCAGTCCCTTACAAAGAAAAAAAAATATATTCTTTTTCCCAACATTATACAATTCAAGAAACAAAGCATAGTTAGGATCAGCATGAACTACCCTTGATGTTGCATATATAACAGAAATATCTTTAATTATGACTATGATGTGTAAAACAGTGTTTAAAATAAAACAATTTTAAATTTTGAACATTTCAGGCTCATAGATATATTATGAAAATAATATACTCATTGCCATAAAGATTTTTGCACCCAGAAGTAATTGTGTAAAGAAGCTAGACATGAAGGTACATGTCGAGTAGATATGCAAATTTTTAGAAATGCAGCGTGATTGCGCATTGTGTAATGTCACTACAGGGCGTTGAAATTCATTCTCTTTGGAGTACAAATCAGGTAAGCAGAGCTTGTTTGAGTGTTCTAAATCTTTCGCTAGGGAAACGTTGAAGTAGACAGGCCATTAGACCGCCATCGAAGAGAATATGAGCAGCTATCAGAGTTCCGAGGAGAAGAGTCATCGGGATGATTTAAGCTGGTTGGTCAGCTCTTAGAGTAGTTTGGCAAGTATCATTCTGATTTGAAAACGAGGAAGTGTTGCGCCCAGTGTACAGAAGAGATGCCATTTAAACGGCGACCAGTCTCAGGAGACCTTCAACAGATCAGTCGTCGAAAAAACCGTCACATCTTACGGCATGCACGCGTAGAGTCAGCAGCCTCATTGGCCGCTGTCCAGACACAGGCTGAAGGACATCTGATATCGCGGCGCCCATTACGTGTGCTGCGAATGACACCCATTCAACGTTGCCTCCTTATGGAGTGGTGTTACGCACGAAGAGATTGGACTGCAAAAGAATGGAACCATGTCTTCTTCAGTGACGAATTTAGATTCAATGTGAGCAGTAATGACAATCGTGTTCGTGTTTGGAGCTCCGTGGTGAACGCTTGAATCCTGCTTTCGTTTTACAGCGACACTCCGCTCCTACAGCTAGCGTGATGGTATGGGGTGTTATTGCTGACGATACAGTATCACCCTCAAAATTGATCCATGGCATAATGACATCCCAGTGGTACGTCCATGAAATCCTACAGCCACATGTGTTGCCACTCATGACAGGACTCCCAAAAGTCATTTTTCATCAAGACAATGCTTGGCCACATACTGCAAACATGCCACAAGGCGGCCTCCGCCCCATTACCACCCTTCCCTTGCCGGCTTGATCCCCAGATTGTCCCCAATCGAGCCTATCTGGGACCATTTGGGATGGCAAGTTACAGAGCCTACGAGTTTGGTTGAACTAGAAGCGCGTTCAGAGGAACTGTGGCACAAAATGTCTCAAGACATCATGCGGAACTTGTATGGCTCAATACCAATGGCCGCGGTAGCCAAGTGGCATCGGATCGTGGCTAGCATGTCATGAGTTCGATCCCAGTACCACTGAAGACCCGCCGTGTAGGGACGCGATGCACTTTAAATCTGTCGAGAGCTCAAACGTCCTCCCGTTGGTGTGGTAGTTAGGAGAGGGGGTGCCAGCTCAGGTGTCGTCCGCGTCACTTGACCATGGTTCAAAATTACGCGGACCGTGCCCAAAAGCCCTCGTGTAGCTGAAAAGTGGGACGTTAATATTCACTCACTCATGGTTCAATACCCGTTCGTATCAAATCGTGCATTCGCACTAGAGGTGGTCCAACAGATTAATAAAACTTCCGTTCATTTGCACTTTTTTCTGCAATAAATGATCCTTTTCCTTTGATTTTCCAATCACTTACTTTTTTCAAAGTAGTACTTACATATGTACAATTTCGTTTTATTTTGTCGACTTTTTCTTGGTGCGCAAATTTTTATGGCAATGAGTGTACTTTCTGAAAAAAATTGCCTTTTTTAAGAAATTTTCCTTATACTTCGAAGGAATATAAAAATAAACTCTAGCATAAAAATTAAGAAAGAGAATTCTAGTTTTTAACAAATTAATCAAAAAGTTTATTTTACTTTATTTTATTCCGCTTTAATTAATTTTAAATTCATTTTTTGAAAGGATACACACAAAGAGAAATATTAGTTAACTTGCTAAGAAAATAAAATCTCGGGGCTATGCACTACAAACTTTTTCATACAGGAAAATATAATAGCAATTAACAAAGAAATTAAATTTGTTAATTGATCTTATTGTTTTTTCACGATTCCTACTTTCTTGAATAAATGTTAAAATTAATTTTTATTTAACTGTGAAATAAGCGTTTATTAAAAACTTTTCAGCCTGTAGTACTTTAAATATTCAGTAACCAAACATTTCCTAGAATCTTTATTCGACTTAATTTGCATTTTCTCTTTTTCATGGCACCATTTTTTCCTTAACTGTTACCGAGAGTTGGAAAATAGCTTTTTCAAATCAGCAATAAACTTACAACTCAGCAAACAAGCTCAGAGCTCTAGGTATAAAGAAAAGGAACACCACATTTAGAAAAGTTTATGGCTTCTTTAATGCATGCAATTGCACTTGCTATGTCTCATCGAAGAATTTTGTTCTTTTTAAAGGAGACTGGAAACAAAACAAATGAAGAAAAGAGTGAGCAAAAGAGACAGGCGGAGAATGGTGTCCTTAACATTTTTGAGTTGAGTTTTAATTTTACGATTCAAGTACTTTTCCGAAACCTACCAATTTTCGAACTTAAAACTTCTTTAGGAAGCCAAAAAAAAAGTAGATGGAAATATTTAGAGAAACATTTTGAGTATTTCACGCTTTCTTAAGCCTTTTAATAGAATTCACGAGAAACGACACATTTTTAGTGCCCTGACTGGTTAATTAGTTCGTTCAAACAACCATTCACAAAATGGTTTTTTGGTTATTTCCCTCTAAACTAAATATGATTTTTGCACTCGCTGGTAATACTAAATGAAAGAGCACATTTTTTCCCTCTTTCTCACAAATTCTGGGAAATTAGGGATTACGGAAGCCCTTTTTTGTGGAAGAAGTTTTAGTTAATTAATTAAGTTAATCACTCTGTTACCCTGCACACTTGCAGAAATAATTATGAGCTCATGAAGAAAAGAATCTCCCCTGGTGGTAATTAATTAAACATATTTACAATGAATCGAGGAGTTTTAATTTTAAAAGAGATTTTTTTTTAGGGATGGTAGCCGTGAATGTGTAATTTAGCCTGAGTTTAAGAGGTAATTAAAATATTCCGTTTTATTTGAGTTGTGATGCTCAGGGAAAGTCTGGTACTGTAGCATATTTTAAAAGCGTTTTAGATACAGAATCGTTAAAAGTACATTGAGTATTTATCGTAAGCATTAATCAGGTGAAATTATGCTGTACTTTTATTTTCATTTGCTTAAGAACTACTTATTTACTCACTGGTATGCAATGTTTCAAATTATTTTTATAAAAGATATTAAGGATATTGAGAACTAAGAAAAATAATAATTCTTCCTTTAAATCTGTCCTTTATCTTAAATCTGTCTTATTTGTAGCTATGGAATCGAAAAGAAACGGTAACTTATTTCCAGATTGAAAAGTAATCTTATATCAGGTGCAATATACTGTAAAATCCGTTGTATCAAGCACACCATCATATAACGTGCACCTAAACTTCGAGCTGTTTTTTTTCTCATATTTTTGGGTATATTCACTATTTAACGCACAATCTCTTTTTTAAAAGAACCTGAAATGTACATGTGCAACTCTCTTGTGTTTTGAAGTCATTTACTCGAGGTATTATTCGAAGGTTTTGAAAAAATAGAATACTTTTAAAACTACAACCCTTTAAATTCATTTGGTATATTTGTCATTTCTTTTAAATAAACATTATTTCAATCTACGTAGAAGTCTAATTTTTTTTATAATATTTTTTTATTCTTAAAGCTCTCCTTTTTTTTATACCCGGCGTATAACTTACAGCCGAAAATTTCGATCTTATTTAATGTGTTAAAAGTGCGCGTTATACGCCGGTTTTATGGTAATAATTTTAGATGGTAATAACAAACTCTCTCTCTCTCCCTCGTACCTTTTTAAAAATAACAAAATCTCTTTAATTAGAAGTATTTTGTAAATGCACTATTTTTTCACTATAATAGAGCAATTTGCATCCACTTGATGAGATATAATATTGGAGATGAAATCTGAAACGTATTTCGTCTAAAAATATATATATAAATGAATTATAAAACAAATAGAAATAATTAATGCATAGAAAAATATGTTGCTATCATAATGTGTTAATGTAATTTTAATATGAGCTATGTATAATAATGATGTAATGAGTATAAACGTATTTTGCACAACAGTGGTGTTTGAAACTTGATTATTGCTTCAGAACCTTGAATGAGCTGACATACTTCGTGTCCCAACGATAAATTCAGATTCTAAATTGTTTCAGAATGGATTTTGAATCGAACATCCATAATATTGCAAATTTAAAGTCTAATTAAAGAATACCATTTACCGTTTTGGTAATTTTCAAGAGCGGACACTCCACATATGATTTCTAGGGAGCTTAGGTCAAGTCTAAGGGGCAATTGTGACTGGTCATAATTGTAAAGTCATGGTAAGCGTAATCGAGGGTTCGAAACCTAGAACCACTGAAGACTCACCGTGTTTAGGCACTGACGCTCATTAAATCTGTCGAGGTTCAAAGCCATCCAATAGGTATGGTGTGGATGTTTAGCGTTGCTATCAAGCCTATCAGGACTACTCGGCTAACACGCCCATTCTTTATGAGCTATGTAAGTCGAAGATCGGATGATCTCCGTTTCTCTCTGCACCAAATAAGATAAAAAGTTTCAAATGCACTTGTGCACAAAAGAATTGATACATCAACAAATGGGGAAAAAATAATGTGATCCAATGAATTGCGTTCCAAATAACATCATGCAGATTCACAAGTGAGTGTTTGATGGAAAGACTACGAAACCTTTACACCTTTGTTTCAAGTTAATGGAGAGTGAGTGAGCCGCCGATTCAACTGTCTCTCTCGTCCCTCGAGTACGGTTCTAAGCCACGGGGTTCATCACCGATGACCATCTCTTTTCTTTGAAGTGTGACGTAACTAATTAATCAATTAATCAAACTGGTGGAGGCACCATGATGTTTTAGATGAATATTTTCCTGGTATGCTTAGGGGCACTTTTTTTCGTGAACACGGGGATGTCTGAATATGATATTACACCCAAACACTGTCATTCATCAAGTACGTTCTGTAATGCTTCAAGTTTTGCTTATTCACGTGGATCAGCAAATTTTTACAAAAATATGAGTATTTATGATGGAAGTGATTTCTTCATTATAAGATTACGATGATATCCCAAATAAGTCAGTTTTTATAATTGAATTCGTCATTGATTTTCAAATAATTGAAGGGTAGTGATTTAGGCGTAAGTTTTTATGTGGTCTGTGTCCTTTGCCAAACATCAGAAATTTTGATAAGTTAGTTGTTGCTGTCTTGCGTTCATCCTGGGGCACATACGAAAGACGAGAGATAGATGAACAGAAACATGCAATACAATCACAGAAGCATATGGACTTTATAACAAATGTATAAACAGAAGTATATAATAGAAGGGGTGCGCTGCATTCCATTCGAGATAGAAATCCATTTCAGGTGAAAGGCGACTTCTTTTCTCGAAGATATACCCATGCCTTATTCGGGATTTGAAGCCGAGTCCACTCGGATACAAGCCGATGGTCATAACCACCGTATCGGCAGGGTGGCTAATGAATAAGTGATCGAATTAAGTGATACACAGTAAATTGCTGAGAAATAAAACCTTTATTTTATGAATATTTTGTTGAATTGTATGACTTCATCATATCTAGAAAGAGATACTCAATCTCCTACAAATTGGTTATTAGTTGTATAGTTGAATCCAACTTCAATTGAAGCAATAAAACATCCTAAACAGCGAAAGCATTTCATAGCAACGCACGCTTACAGAAAGGTATCCTATACTCAAATACCAGAAATAAATATTTAAAATGTCCAATTGTATATCAAACCACTATGTGTCGGAATGGCAGATTATGAACTTATTATATTTCATGTTAGCTGAAAATGCAAGAACAATATGCACAAATGGTGAGGAATTACTTTCCCGTAGTAAAATAAGAAATGAAAAGTCTGAAAAGAAGCAGACATATACAAAAAATTTCCTACAGCCATACCTTTTGAAAAAAAAAGTTTAAAACTCGCTGAAGAGATTGAAAAGAGACATAATGCAGCTATTTGAAGGCAAGACAAAAATTTTTAAACATTCAACTCAATCCGGCAATCAAATATAATACACACACAACACTACCATTATTACAAATAAGATTCATAAATGTATTAAAAAGTTGTCCCCAATGTCTAAAAGTTAAATACCTGGTACAAAGGAGAATATTTTTTCGAGACAAAGACATTCTTTCTTTTACATTTTCGTGTTATCTTGCCATCTACTATTAATGTGGAGATTCTACTGTTATAAGCAACTTCAAAAGCTTCACGACACATTTGAAATGATAAAGAAATTTACTCTTGGTATTTTGTTACGTCGTCAGCATTTGGTTGTGTAGAATCTGAATGAATGCCTGCATGCATTATGCTACATTACATATTGGTTATATCAGTTAACAAGGTTAGAAATAAATCATTGACCCTCTCAGGTTTCTTCGACAAAGTTTAAGAGAAAACGACACACATTTTAATCATTTGTTAATACACGCAGAAAAATTAGTTGGCTTTCAAAACTCTGAATTAATTGTATGCCTTGTTTGCCAAGAAAATTGAATTCAATTAGAACAAATTGCGTATTTTATAATAATAACAATGTAGGATGCTCTCTGACTTAGGGTCTACTTTTAGGTTTTGAGAAGTTTTGTTATTATTTGTTCAATCTTGCAAATAGCTTGATGGTTACAAAAGGCTCAAGCACCACTGGTCTAGATATTAGAATGTAACAGGTTCCTAAAATTCCCAAAACGTCGTATACAGGCAGGAAGGTAAAGAAAAATCGTTAGGACTCATGATCAAATCGGAATGTATGAATATGGTGGAAATACTACCTGGATGTTACACATGAAGATAAGGACAAGGCGTTGACTAAATATGTGGTTTAAAATATTTTATTGCACAACAAAAGAGTACAAAATGCTTACAATAACGCCAGGAGGTGTTCACCGGGTCTTGTGCATCCTCTTTGCTTCGAAGTTGGATACTCGTTTTTTATTTAGACGCGCAGTTGTGCATCCATTTCCAATCAATTTGCCATAGACGTAGTTCATATACGTCAACTTAGTGTTCAAGAAACAGTTCATATTCATCGCGCGCTGTCGAAATCTGAAATGAGAAAGCTACAGTGCCGACCTTCCAAAGATAGCGCCATCTATACAATTCCTTGTATGCTTTCCTTGGATATGATTTCAAAGTTCTCTATCGCCCCTCCAAATTTGTACACGAGATTTTTGAAATACCCAGCATTAGTTAGAACTTTTTCCGTTTCATTAATATTACTTTTAAAATTTCGTGATGTGATGTTCGAATTGGAATTTTAATAAAACATAAAGAACTTAACATACCTGCTACATTAAAACTTGTACTATTGTTTCATAGTATATTCGAGAGCCATACTCGTGCGGCAGTTAAAATGTATATTCCTTTAAAACATAACTCTAGAATATCGAAACACTATTAATGATTTTAATCACAAATATGCTACAGTTTTCTTCTCTCAACTCTATTCCAGGTAATTAAGAGTTGGAAGAAGTTAGTATCTAAAAGCGAAAATGTTCGATCTTTGTACAAGATAATTGAGTGCTTTCGCTGCTAATTTATATGCATTTATTCTTCAGAAGCTATTCAATTAGGTGCAATATGGATTTTGCACGGGGAACAATTTATCACCCTTCCAGATTTTTGCATCGAATCGAGCCTGAATAATAATGAATGTTATCAAATTTCTTCTAGAGAGCAATAATGGGGAAAGTGAATTCGAAAACTTTGCTTCCAATAAATTAAAGGATCTCCGCGTTTTAGGACATTCTTGTTGTAGAGAATGGCTCTTAGAACTTAAAGAATGGCTTTTAGAACCTATCTTTTGCTGCGTATCGAAACAATTAAATTTGGTTTTATTGAATTTTCTAATTTTGGCAAGATGGAAGGCAATTAGAAAATTGCATCTAAATCAACAGCAAATGTTCTGTATCAAAATCCAAATGAAATATTAAAATTTGAAGGAGAATTAATTATTTGTTAAACCATTAATGCGGTAAAAAGGCTTTGATTATTTTCGAACTGAATATAAATTTTTTATCAGCGTGTGAAGTTCTTTCACCTAAATATTTGAATGACGGTTATATATATATTTGCTTGATTTACTTTAATATTACTTTTAAGTTAAATTGTTTTATCTTCTTATTTTAAGTTTTGTTTTCTTCCGAATTTAAGTTTAGATCTAATGGAGAAAAATACATTGAAGATTTAAATTCGAGAAAATTATTTTCATTTAACTAACTTGTTGATTCCAAATATGCCGTAATGATAAATATTTAATCAATCCAACAGACTATGGAAAATATGCCAACTTCTTGCTGATGTCTGGTGACAGTAAACCGTGATACCTGTCGTCCGGTTGTTATACGCAGCTGCTGAGCAATTCCGCCGGATGTCTGGTTTCGGTCTCCTTTCGCCAGTTAAACAATATACTTATCATTATTTGATATTGTGTTCCTCGGCCAACCTCTACCAATATTTACTGATTCACATCTCATTTGAAACACTTTCCAAGCTCTTGAAGCAGAACTTCTGTCATTTTCAGACTCGTGAAACACTCGTCAAACCATGCTTCTTTTCAAGGTTGACGATCATTTTGCCTCTCTTAAAGGCACTATGGTGTATTCTTTCAGCCATTATGAAAGTATCATTTTGCTTTCACTTGCAAGAAATGTGTGAAAATGTGTCCTACGTCCATCTTTTTAAGTTGCCTTGGCAATGAGAGCTCGCATTCTACACACCTGCGCGCCATGGTATCATCTCCTCTGTTGTCTTAATGTTGATATTATCATATGCATCACTTTTCTGCTGAGCTGCTCTTTCACTGTACTGGTTGCAAAAAGCCATTTTTAACAATTCTATTTCTTAATGTTGAAAGATGCATTTGTTGATTCAGATTTGCCGGCTAGAGTATCAATAGATTTGAAGCATTCTCATTTTAACGGCATTTGAAACGAAAGCAAAGACGCATTTCTTTTTACCGCATATACTTGTGTGCCACTATTACTAATGTTACACTGAAGTTTTTTTGCTTAAGAATGTTTTTCCAAATTCTTTGCAAAAAAATTCTCCATTGGTCGTAAATGCTATGAATTCCAAGAAGCTCTTTGCACACTTCATACTTTGTGCATATCCCTGGATAGAAGAAGTTACACTTGAACAGTATCTGACTTATTCAGAGTCAAAGAGATCCATTCTATGTGTCAATTTTTACAAGATGATTGAAGTTAATATATTTTCTACATCATTTATTCTTTGAGATGTATTGTTTGTTGATCAACTGATGTTAGTAACAAAATTATATATATATAGAGAGACCATGTAAGAATTTCCTCCTTTACTACAGCCATGCAAGCCTAGGTTAATTCATGGTCAGTAAATAGCTCTCCACGTCTTTCTTGATTAAATTGCCAAGATGCAATTAGCAAGAGTTGCTGCTTCTTGTTCAAGATTTATTTCTTAAATAGCAATTACTGATATATGAATTTGTGTTTCCAGGTTTCATATTTTTATAACAGTCAGCTTCCTCTAAATTTGGAATAATTCGCAGAGAATGTTTAGTCTGATAAGGACGTTTTCTATTGCATTCCTTGAAAACTGATATTGTTTTTTTTAAAATTATATATACATTAACTTATTACTCGACTCAAGCATGAATATTGATGCAAAAATTTATCTATAAATGTTCTGAAGTGGTTATCAGTAATTCGTGTCTTTTCCATATGTATGCAAATCCATACAAAAAGAGCATAACATAAAATCATTATAATGGTAATTAACAAATACCATAACTAACAATATATCTCATTATACAAAAGCCTTTGTTGGTTCAGACTCAAAATTTGGAACAGGTAAACTATTAATTGTGTCTCCAGTTCTTATTCTTTGTATCTTCAGTTCATAAAGAATGTTAAAAAAGTTCTCGAAAGTACTTGACTCTTCCAGACAAGTGATCACACAATGGAATGTTTTAAGAACAAACTACAGTAGAACATCGTTTATCCGGACGTTTATTATCCAGAGCGTCAAACATCCGAACCAAGAGAATCGGAGACCTTGCAGTGAAAAAAAGAAGTTGTACAATGGTACAGCGAAAAATAAGTGATTACTTTCTATAACAAAGGTAAAATTGTGACATTTTGCACCTATTTTGCTTTTTCTTCAAGCACGTTTCCAGCATGTGATGATTTTCAATATTCGTATAGTGTCCGGTTTCATGTACTGCATGGATCGCATTAGGTTTTCGGTTATCCGAACAATCGCGTATCCGAACGATGACCGGTCCCAATTGATTAGGATAAACGACGTTCTACTGTATAACTCTGCTTTTCGCTATAAGATGGGGCTGCATACTTTTTGATTAAACAAGCATAATTGGTGTTTCCGCTACTCACAAGGTGGCGCTGTACTTTTGCAGCTTTACTACTTTTTACTTTTAACCTCTCTATTTCGTGAAAAATGGTACCATCATAATTTACCATAGTCGTAACAATACCCAATGCTTAGATTGTGTTTCGGCTATCTTTGCGGCAATAACATATCCACAACACTTGTACACTAGTCGCAGCTAAAATCAGTGGCGTAACGGAGAACATTAGGTTTTCCCTTCAAAGTCAGGTTTTGGGCTCCAAGTCCTGACAAGGATCCAAGTCTTACAAGGGATTGCAAAAGCATATATACTTGGTTTCAGTCAGGCGTTGGGCCTCCGCGATGCGGGGGTGTATGTTACGCCATTGACTAAAATTAGGAAATAAGTGGATTCAATCACCACACCATAATGCCTTAAACGTCAACTAGTCCCAAAACGGAAATCTGCGTGTTTTTCAAAATTACAGTATATTGATAGGATGAGCTAGACAGCTTTTGAGAGTGTAATCCATAGAAAAAAAAGTCTGGAGGTCTCTTGCTATGGATGGAAGAGTATGTCTGTCATGAAATTATAAAGTAATCAAAGAGAATGAATATTGCATGTAAAGAGTTAATGGAGTATTGCGCTTTTACTGCTAATGCCTCTCATTTCCAGTTCATTTTATAGCAATTAAATTGATCCTCAGAGATCCACCGTTAAACTATGATTTTACCCAAAAGATCTACTGAATCAAAGCAGTTTGCTTTATGCTTTTATAAAGGTATTGTAACTAAACAGAGATGTGTTCATCTTAGTACTACTAAGAATGAATATGAAACCTGCAGAAATAAGCCCATTTGAATTAAAGTATTTCAGTAAAATACTATCAAAATTTAGAGAATCTATTTTAACCTTTTATTCTTCACTTTATTGCATCAAAATGTTCTAAAGTTAAATTGTACATAATCGGTAGCAATAATTATTTTCTAATTAATTTTTTCACAAAATTTAACATGCTTTAAATGTGATCGAAAATGTAATCAATTAACAGGTTGCTCCTATATTCATGGATTAAATTTTAAGAAATACAGTGGTACGAAACTGAGGGGACTGAAATATATTTTTATGTTAAAAGAATTTCGTGTAAAAGCATAATACAAACGGGAAAAAAACGTATACTCAACAAAATTAAGTTCATTGCAGTACATTTTATGCGCATGTATTGAATAAAAAATAAATAAAAAGAACATAATGAAATTTAATATAAAATTTATCAATACCAAAAAATTTAAGGATTTCGGTTTTTGATCAACAACCTTAAGAAGCTCCATCTTCATTTTAAAAAAGCGAAATAGAAGTTTGTTTTTCCCCGAGCTCCTTACCATTGTGCTCGTAAGAAACTTCTTCCAATATAGAGAAAAAAAATAGCAAACGAAACTTACTGATTTTTACTCGCATCACAATGTACTCTTTACTGAATTCCAAAACTAACTGATGAAAGAGGAGAGATTTTGTGTGTTATTGGTAGGGGTGGAGGGTGAAGGTAACTGAGGTAAGCGAAATTGGCTCATGTCACATGCCATTCTAAAGGTATTTCAAATCAAATTTAAGCACCTTTCTACGAAACATGTGAAACCACCTCTGTTTCATTTCACACCCCTCTGAAATCTCGCCAACATGGTGGGTGTTTTCTGTATTTTGTTCATTTCAAAAAGGGAAGTATTTTCGTGTTAAGCGATTTTCGTTTCGTGTTATGAGAATAAAAGGCATCAAAATACATAGCATTTTTTCGGGACCATTGTATTATTTCGTATTAACCAATATTTCGTTTTAAGCATTTCCGCGTAAACTTATTTCATTGTATGTATGAAAGAGACTTTTATCACAGTAATGTGGTAGTATATAACACGAGTTCAAAAAAAAAGTGCTCGGAAAATCCAAACAAGTTGTTTACTTATATGCGTCAGTTGAAAGCCTGGCTAAAAATACTTTCATTGTTTTTAGTTAGTTAATTTTAATTATTATTTGTGTACAGAGCTCAATCAATACAAACCTGAGTAACTTACTTAAAATTAATTATTGATTATAAAGGGCTAAAATGCTCTTAGATTAGGAACTTCTTTCAAGAAAGATGGAATTTTGTAACACTATGCAAAAACTTATTGCACAAAATGTGGGTCCATAAAAAGTTATACCTCTAAATACTTAAGGCAAAATTAAAATTAAATTGATTTAAAAATTAAGGTAAAAAAGAATATTGCGCCCTCAATTCTTGGTAAATAATAGTTCTATAAATTAGTTAATTGTTTGATTATTTTGTTTCATCAATTAGTTATAAACAGTTTATTAATAATTACATACAGATAGTTATGAATAGTTTAGATAGTAAACCATTAACAACTGTTTGGAATGGATGATTTCAATTGAAGGAATATTTGTGATGGAATGCAAGAGGGAAAATGAAAGCCGACATAGAATCATTTCTCGCGTTTAAAGCAAATGCACATTTGCTTAGCTTTAGTAGTAGATGAAATGCCAAATGATTTCTTAATGGTAGGAATTGAGAAGCGTTCCTCCGAAATCTCCAATCAGGCCTTCCGTTGAAATTTGGGAGATATTTTCGCATTCCTCCCCAAATCTTCCATCGAATGAATCCGAATAAAACAGGAGTTTAATCAGAGCGCGAGTGGAATGCCGGCAATGATGAGAAATAAGATCGCAGAGGAAATCTTGACGTTGAATTCTTCACATTCTTGGGGAATGGAGATATCTCGCCGTTTTAAATATACCAATACCGAATGGGAATGGAATCCAGTCAAATCCAACTCAGTATCTCTCGAGGATAAACGAGTTGGAAAATACGCATGAAGGCTGGAGCTGGTAAGGATCATTTAGCGAAGAATTGAATAATCCTCTCTCGCATCTAAAATGGACTTCAATTCGATACCCAATCCGGAAATAATACGAAAGATTGCAGCATGAATAGGAGTCCATTAAGTATTTCGAGCTGCCAAAGTAGTTTGGGTTTGTAGAGACATTTTTCTAAATTTCGTGGTCGTAGACATAGATATGGATTTTGTAACGCTGATAAGGATTTTGTTTTATGGTTGCGATACATGCATCTTCATTCACTTTAAAAATCCTTATGAATCGATATCATTATAGGAATGAGTTGGAGTGTTCATCTGAGACACAGTTTTAATCACTCTCGCATACTTTGAACAATAACGTAATTGTCCTTCGTCGTTGAAAAATATTTTGTTGGAAAACGGGTATATACAAATGTGTAGCTCCGCCTGTCTCATGTCACTTCTGACGCGGACAACTTCATCTAAGATTCTATACTCCCACTCTGACTTTAAATGTTCTCATAACATGACAACATTTAAATCTGTAAGAATATTATTAATTTGATGTTAATATATTGATGAGGAATGTTGTAAAATGTTTCTTTTCTTTCTTTAAAAAGTGATTCTGTATTGTTATAGTTCACTCGACCTATGTTCAGGTATCCTGGTACGTTCTGTGTCAATAAATAAGATTTTATCATTAGAGAAACTTTCTGTTATTTCTCCACTGCTGTAGATGAATTTATTTATTTAGAACTAATTTTATAGCTCATAAATAAAACAACAGACTTTTCACAAAGTGTTCAAACCCCTCAATTTTTAATTAATTTATTTTTTGAAATCAGTTATGTGTGTGTGTGTGTGTGGGTTTCGGAATCATGTAGATGCGTGTAAGCGAAACACGTACATTCTTAAGTTATTTAAAAATTTATGTTCGATTGTCTTTTTCTTGATTTGAAAGAATTCCTAGAAGATTTTTTTATATCAAGAAAGAAGTTTCTTAAGCATGGATAGAGCTTGAAATAAAACAAATGTGTCTTTGAAAGTCTTCGGCACCATTTCTCGTTATTTTTTGGGCTTTCTCACAAACCTGTTTCAAATAGTATTCAAAAATTTATTTATTAAATTAAAATTTTTGTAAAAGTTTTAAAAGAAATATCACGGTTATTGCAATTACAATATTTACAATATATATATATATATATTCATCTTTCAATTCTTCCTTCCTCATTCCCTTATTTGAAACAAAACTCATAATTCCATCCGTATTGTTTTGTTGTTTGAGTAATTCATTTTTTTCTCCATAATTTAAAATAAACCGTTTTGGAATGTGTTTACATTTTTATGATATTTTTTACTATCGTGTAGTTACCGCTTTTTTGTCGTATAATTTGTTTAAAATGATAAAAACGTTCTTTCTGAGAAATAATGAACAAAAATGAAACGGAAGTGACGAACATTCAGTTTGTGTTGTAACGAAAATATGGGAAGTGTATCATACATCGTAATTAAAGTTCAACATTTGGAAATTCGGGAGAGAAATGGAAGATTTGTTCACGCGAACATTAAAGGGATTGCGCGCGCGCGCGATTCATTCTTAAATTTAAAAAAGAGCATTGTTATTAGTATATCATTCCGTCAGAAATAATTCATGTAATTAACATTATTGCATTAACCTATAAAAATTTAAAAGTGCGTTTTGAATGCAAATAAATTATTTCATATTCTGGTGTCCATTAAGTTAATATTCCATAAATACCACAAGGCTGACAGCAAATATGAATTCCTTTTCTGTTTGCTTTTTGGTTAAATTCTGCCAATTTTAAATACATCGACCGATGTTCAATGTTTTACATTTTCAGGGTGTTGCCAAATTCGACTGGAAAATTCAAAGAGGTGATAGTAGTTAGCTAGAGGACGCCAAATCGATATAGAATATGGCGTTGCAAACTACGTTAAGTCGGTGAAAATTGCGACAATAGTAGACATTGGGTGGACGATGAGCCAGACGCGGGGCGTGGTAAGGAATAAGTAAACGGTTAAAAAGGGTGCCTTATGGAACAAAAGTAACGTATGACGGTTCAGTATATTTTATAATAATACCAAATAAAGAATTAAATAGTAAGTTTTGAAAATACTTTAATACGAATGTATTGAATAATATATCTCCCCACCAAGTATGGTGGTTATGACACTCGGCTTGTAATCGCATAAGCTGGGGTTCGAATCCCGAATAAGGTATGATGTATCTTCGGGGAAAGAAGTCGGACTTTTTCGCCTGAAACGGATTCCCATCTCGGATGGAAAGCAGCGCACCCCTTCTGTTTTATGCTGAGGTCATCGTTTGCAATAAAAGTCTATATTCTTCTGTGTTTGTATTGTATGTTTCTGTGTTCACATCTATCTTTCGTATGAAACACAAGACAGCAACAACATTGAAGGATACGACTGCAGCTTTTTTTAATTGTTTGCTTTTTTAATTTTTTCATAAATTATGTTTGAAACAAATAAGTGTATTTTTATAATTGCATTCAGAAAAAAAACTTTCAAAATTTCTGCATAATGTTTTTTATGTAATAATTAAAATATTGAATAAGTTCTAATAATAAAAATGTAAAATGTTTAAAAAATTGAAATAAAAATAATTAAACAAAAATCCTTTTAAAATGATTTTTTTAACAAGCTGTTATAAGTTTCACTTACTTATATGTAACGAAATCTTAGAACTCGATTTTTACCCATTTTAAAAGATCGGATCGATTCGAAATTTTACACACTTGTCAAGGACCGATGACATTACAATAATTTCAAAATTTTGTTCCATTGTCCTTATCAGGATCGTCAGAAATAACGATAATCAGAATTGGCGCAATTCCATTTTCCACTTCCAGATTTGGCGACTTATTGCATATACAGTTTTCAAATTTGGTGACTAATTCCATATACCATTTTCAGACTTGGCGACTAATTCCATATACCATTTCCAGATTTGGCGACTAATTTAAGATTTAGCGATTTGAAGAATAAGGTGCAACCCTAAAAGCCAGTGTTTTTAATTTAAAGCTAATTATATGCAAGTGTAAAGTACACTTGTGGTTTTTACAAATAAAACAAACAAAAAGTATTCTTTATGTGAGAAAGTGGAGAGTTGGTGCGTGTTAGCAATTTTCTAACCATAATATAAACATTTTTCTGAAAATAAAAATAAAGTATAGTTTTAAAAAAATATAAAAAACACGCTTTTTTAGTGAATCGAACTAAAAAGTAAAAAAATAATTATTAATTTAAGAATAAAATGATTAACGAAAAATTAATGTCATTTGGGTAAAAGCGTGGGTTATACTAAGCATTTCGGAATAGAACTAGTAAGAAGTTATAACAATTGATATAGAGCACCCCACGCTTTTACCCTAATGACATTAATTTTTTCGTTAATCATTTTATTCTTATATTAATTATTATTAGTACTGAAATTAAAAATTGCTGTAGTATTATTCCAAATCCAAGTGGGTCGTATATAGCCTACGGGCCGTAGTTTGCCTTCACTACTTAAGTCATCGAAGCAAAATGTCCTTTCCATCTACATTTTGCAATTCTCTTCTTTCGTATTCAATTAATTAAAATAGTATTAACGTTATTTAGTACCTCTAACGCTTAAATCCTGTCTGTGGAAGAACGTCGACGTCCTAAACAAAGCTTTCCAAAGATAAAATAAACAAAATGGTTGTTAATTCGAATGTCTTCTATTCGGAGTCAGCAGGTAGCGCCTCTCCCGGGCGATCAAGGAACCACTCTATGAAAAGGTGAAGCAAATCTGCGGGAAACAAAGCAGCACTAAATTAATTCATCTCTCATTCCCCAGATAACAGCAGAATTAATTATTCTCTCTTCGAATTTACGATGCGGCTCTTTTCTTTTTGAAACACCGCGGACCACCCCTGAAGAACATTCTTCGGCGAATAATCGAAGTAATTAAGAGGTGGCAGCGGAAGATCCCCGCCAAGAGATTCACTATTCCCGGGGAACAGACAATACGCATCAATTTATTGGAATAAAACAAGAAAAATTCATTCGATTCCACGAGTCTTTTCGTTCCAGGGAGCTAGCTCCCCGAGGATCGCTAGAGAGCGAAGACTTCGTTTTCTAGCGGTCTTCTGTCTCTCAAAATATTATTTAAAGAGGTGTGCAGAGGATGAGATGGGAGATATATTTCTAAACAAAAGAAAATGAATGAAAAATGTTTGATACTTTATTTCGTATAATTGAGTAAAGATAAAAACTGTGAATTGCTTTTTACAATGAATTTCAGATTATACAATAGACTGAAACATTTTACAGAAAGAATATATCTGAGTTGAGTGAAAGATGGTTGTAGAAACCATTGCGGGAAAATCAAACAAATTTATACCGAAAAATATTTCAGGATCTAATGAATTCGATTAAAAATATTGTTTGAAAAAAATTGACTTCATTTATTTATTTTTGGTGAGGTGAAATTGAAGGGGAAAAAACTTCTTTGATTACATTTTAAAACGTATATGAAATAAAGGAAGTTTCTTTGTTATTACTAATGTCACCTGTCTCACAGTGTCAGATCGAGGTCATCAAAATCCATCACTGCAAAGGGCTAGGTGTAAGTTTGACGTTAGCCATAGCTTTGAGCCCCTTTACAGAGGACAGTCCGATTTGGCTCGATTTTACCCCAATTTTGAGAGAACACCCTGGAGGACGTCAGGAGCCTCTCACCTCTCTTCCCCTTCAACCAGCCTCACGAGAGAACTTGCGGCTCGACGGATATTTACAGTGCCTCCATGCCGCAAAGGCACTATGCATTCACAAACATCCATGTTTTCTCCGGGATTCAAACCCAGGTCCTGCGCACCACAGTTAGCGTCAATAACCACTATACCGGATTGGTGGCCGGAATTTATTTGTAATTAATAAGGAGCTTTTATATACGCTTGGTAAAATTGTATTTAATAGACATCCGGGGAAATAATAAATCTTACAATTTTAACTGTTAACTTGAAATGTTTTACATTGTTTGAATTTTTTATACTCACTTACTTTTTTTGAGCCTTCTAAAATTTCATTAACGCAAAGAACCCTTCGATGCAATGAATAATTTAGAATAAAAATCAGCGCAAATAAAATCATTAACAGATTTATTTTTAAAAAAGTTTTTATTTCACATGGCTATAAAAATTCCAACACACACACAAATGACAACTGTAGGAAATGCATAATTTCCAAGAAAATATATATTTTAACTACTTGGTTAGTATTTTTTGTAAGATAAATTAGGACGCGTTCAAGGGATAAAACACACACACACACAAACACAAGGAAAACTATTCTTTAATATCTCCACACACTTCATCATTTAGCAAATGAGATTTGTCACTGAATTCAATCTGAGAGAGAGGGAGAATTATATTAACATCGCACAGTAAAGCAACAAGAGGACTAGTGGGGACGCGGACCGCGTATTTTTGAGTCTTGGTGAAGTGACGAGGACGACACCTGAGAAAGTACTACTCCTAATTATCCCACCACGGCAACGGAAAGACGTGGTGCTCAACAGATTTAACGTGCATCAGCCCCTCTACACCCGTTTTCAGTGGCTACAGGAATAGAGGCTCCAGGACGAGTTCGTAATTCAAACTACTACGTTGCCGCGTCTATTAAATCCACTCCGAAAAAAATGAGAGTTTTCTTTCTAATTTCAACTATTTTTCTTTTTGTTGATTCCATTATTATAATAAGTTCCAAGAAAAGATGGTGTTGAGACAGGCTCCAACTCAACTCTGTCTCGAAAAGTGTGTCACATTAGGATCAAGTGGCCGTGATATCGAGTTGATGACCAGCTGTGTGTTGGTTGGGTCGTGCATTCGAGTCCTGATTCCACTGAAGACATGTCTTGTAAAGAGACTGATTCATGCTAAATTGGTCCTGGCTGCAGTAGCCGAGTGATCATGGCTGGTGAGTCGAGATTTAGAACCACAATACCGCTAAACACCCACCGTGCTGATGGACTTCATGTTTCTTCTTTTGTGGTTTGAAGTCCTGATGTTGGCGATGTATGGAGGTTCGGAGAAGGGAATATCATTCAAGGAGTCATCCTTGTCCTTTGACCGAGTTTCAAAATTACGAGATCCTTTGCTGAGGACTGGGAGAGAATCATATATAAACACTCCGACGGACGCAGCTGGCCTAAGAGGCCAGCAAAACTGTTTTTTAAATGCCCCTCTTATACCCGACGTCTGAGTGGAACGCCCCTCCTAATAGTACCCTGACTCTTGGTAGTGGATGGCACACCACAGTCCAATCTGCCCTCAACCTTCACCCGTCTTGTCCAACCCCCCTCTGGCTTGTGAGGCTGAGTGCGCTCGATTGTTTCCTTTCGATAGTGAGCTTTTATGACAATCATGCATTTTACTCAAAATAAGTCTATTCTGTGATATATTGCAATATTTCAATGGCGGTCCCAAACATCTGAAAAGACTTTATATTTCTTGTGTTTCCAGTTTTTTTAATCCTTTGTTAGTCCAATTTATTTTGTGTTAAATTAGCAATTTTGGTTGCTTTAGTTTAAACTTCATTTTGTTCACTAAACCGGATCTTGTTCATACAGTTTGGTGTATTTACTTTCCTTAGACCTAACCAAAGGGCGTGGTAAGGTCTAAAGACGTAAATACCGGTGATATGAATTAAAATTGATTAGGGTGAAGGGGTGAGGTCAAAATATGTCGGTGGCCTCCAAGGCCAGGTGCAACTGACGAAAGGTTAAAGTTCATTTCAAAGGAATTTCGTAAACATCCAACATACGTTAGGGACTTTAAAATTTTAAATCTTTTGTCTCCTTAAGAAAATAAAGCAACGTACATGTCGATGTGTGCAACTAAGGATAGAAAGTAACATTTGAGTGCGGTGATCAAATTTTAAAACTTAGACATATTTTTATAAGGATGACTGACATATTATTATTTAGGTTTTTACCATTTATTTAACCTTTAAGTATACCATCATTGAATTAGTTGGTTTTCTATAATGAGAAACACAACATCAACAGTTAAATAATAATTGGTATAGCACTTTCAGATCATGATCAGAAAGCTAGTGATAAAATGTTCTTATTTCTTAAACATATCTTCAAAATATTTTTTTTAAATATAATTGAATTGCAAATTACTTTTTACATCGTAATTAAAATCAGGCAATCAATGTTTTAAAAATTTTTTTCGAAAAACAATACCATGCAACAGTCAGTCTAAAAATTATGGCATGGTTGTTAAATGAAGCCTAAATTTAACTTGTTCTCAGAGAAGATACCGTTTATCTTGAAATAAATATGAACATTGGAGCGTCCTAACCCCAGAGTTACTTAAATTTCTAGTTAGCGTTATGGATCTTACAGCTTTATTAAGAAATATTTTTGTTTACAATTAGCTATCGCAGATTGACTCATATAATTATTTTATCAGTAAGAATGTTTTCCCAGCTAACTATAAGACGCTTTGCATCGTCGTCTATTAGACTCTTTCCGCTGAATAGCTTTCCGTTTAAGATTGTAATAGCCTACTAGAGGTTGCTGGTGTTTGGGTGTTCGAGCAAAGATCAGCCATATCAAGTTTTAAACTCAATTTTATTTCTCCCTTTACTTAATCAACACAACTAGCTGTAGGAAAGGCACTTGGTAAATAATTGGAAGAGAAATCGCATAGCTTAAGGCTACTAACATATAAGTAAATTTACTCCACTTACTTTTGGAGCACTCTTGACTTCTGAGCTACAATTGGCTATAAATATCTTTCTTAATTATACAACCTTCGGTCGTAGATCTAGTTCACAAATTTAATAACTTTTAATTTCTAATTATCAACTGCTGACCATCCAACCACTATCAGTGGATAAACATCATGTTCCTAAATGCCAAAACTTAAATAGAACAATTCATTTGAATAACTCTCGCCCTCTTCTGTGGGAGAAATTTTTCAACAGAACTTACAGTTAAAAAAGCATAGTTTTACCACAAAAGGATTATTAGAAGGTTAGTGGATAGACCCGTTACAAGATTCTTCGAAATAGTAAAGCAGAGCTTCTCGTCTCTTACAACTCTCTCGGTGTCGCTCCTCTAATACCGCTGACTCCGCTGCCTCACAGCTGTCGTTGGCCTTTCCGATCTCGCTGATCTCCCAGATTCATCTTGATCTGTCTTTTTAAACCTTTTGGGAGGGCTTCTGTGACATCCCCTACAATTTCTGATTGGAAGTAACATGGACCTGCACACGGCACCCTAGGACTTGATCCCAACCACCACTGGTTTTTTCGGGATGAAGTCCCGTCTGGACCGTGACAGCCTTTTCAACATATGTCGAAATTCATATGGGGAGGTCATAAATTGACAAGCCTCTTCGACCCCGAGAATACAATTCTTGGCATTTCCTGCACACAACAGAGGACCATCTCTTCCCCACATGTGTAGCCCGCCTACGTGTTAGAGGAGAAAAAAATAATTGGACAGCTTTTGCAACAGGTGTGTCCCATCTATAGTCCACTTTGAGAAGAAGACCACATGGCAATTCTTTTCGCTACAATGTGTCAGAGAAGAAAAGAGGGGTAACAGTCAGCTGGCTAAAAAAAGATGCTGCAATATATTATATGAATATATTCACCATTGTTTTGAATAAATCCAGCATTAATAGTACGTAGTGCTATACATTCATAATTTAAATGGAATAAAAATGATATTCGTATTAACCTCTATTTAGCACGATCAAATATAAATAAATACTTATTGTGAGTCGGAGATAGTATCGATGTACAATTGGTTAATTATTTTTTGAAATATAAAGATAACAAGAATTGAAGACAGTCTTTAATTATTTTATTCTAAATTAATTATTATGATTAAGTTGTGCCATATATTGGAATTTATCTAATTCAATCTTTTATTTAATATTTAAATTTTCAGAAGATTTTAATCTTGATATTTATTGAAAATTCTAAAAATTACAAATTATTGCTGTACAAATAGTAAACACTAAATACAAATGCAAAAATAAATAGTAATGATTATTAAATTTAATTAGTTGTTTGAAATAATTTTTTTTCTGTATTATGCCTGGAAATCATCTTTAAGTATTGTTCCATAGAGTTCTAGGTGTTTAGTAGTCAAATGGTAAAATAAATTTATTTAATCTAAAGAAATATGTTAAAATACTTTCAATCCGAGTGAAATATGAAAGAAGAAAATCTTGCTAGTAACACTTAACACAAAAATAACTGATTTTTAACTATGTATGCCTTTTAGTGTTGAGGCTAGTTATAGTGCTAAGAATATTAAAAAACTTGTTTTTATATATATATATGAGAGATTTCAACTTCAGCGAGAAAATACAGAGAATACATTTCAACAATTAACATGAGTCCCAAAAATAATTCAATTTGTAACAAGCCAATACGTAGACAGTGACCTCTAGCGGACAGTTCCGGAAACCATCACTCGAAGGGTTGCTGTCGAACCATAAACATCGTGCATAACCCATGTCCCCATTTATTGTTATAATGCTAAATTTAGTAATGGTACATTGTTGTAGTGCATACATAATTGTCTTTATTGTAGCTCTAAATGTTAACGTTTCTTGATGTTTGTAACTGTAATATTTAAATGTCATATTCAACTCATTAACCCAAGATGTTTGGTGTCCGACAAATGCTTACAAACTTATAATTTTTTGCGAAAATGTGATTCGTAATTTTATCAAAAATATTAATAATACAAAATTAAGAACTAATGGAGTCAAGTATTTTTTTAATAAAGAAAGATTATTTTGCACATTATGTGTGGTTTACATAGCGTAATTCTAATGTAATTTTTTAAGAAAGTCCAATTTTCCTTTTAAAATTGTTTACTATTCTTAATTTATAATTAGAGTTTCATAATCAAGAGAATATATATTTTCATCTTTAATACCTTAATAGAATGATCCAAGAAAAACACGTTCTAAATTCTGCTTTTAATTTAATTTAAGTAAATGCAATCAAGTTCCTAAATTTCATTACTTTCATTTTAAGTTAAGCGATATCTAAGTAAGTTTCTAAAAACAATGGTAATAAATTCAAGCGATCCAATTTGAGAATATCTCTTCTTCTTTTACGAAGAAAATTAAAAATTATATTCTTCCAGCTCTGAGAAAATGTTGCTTGAAAAATTTCTTGAAATTAGAGATAATTACTCGAAAGAATCAAATAACTATCGCTTGAATAATTCATAGTGAAGAGAAAGAATGTTATACCTAAGGTGATATTCGTCTCATTTCTTTCATAACAAAAATTATTTCCTTCTTTACAGTCCAAAGAAATGTCAAGAGAAGAAAACAATGTATTCTATCTGGAAAGATAATTATTAATATCGAAAAATAATTTTATTTGCACTGAGAAACCTTTTCCATTTATTTTTTTTCTACCATGTATCTAATCAAATTTATTTTAAACGAATTATTGAATTATTTTTCCTTTCTCAAAAATATAATGTGCTTATAAGCATGTATGCATTATTATTTACAAGGAACGTACAAGTTAAATTCTTATTTGCCTGAGGCAACCTTTAAGCCAACAAATTCTCTTTCAATAATATGTAATATCTTTGCTGTACGTGTTTTTTATTTCGTTCATTTTAGTATGTACGGTTATGAATTTTGTATTATTAGTGTTAAATATTCTCTTAAAATACTGTACATGTAAAGTGCATAGTGCTCATTTAAATCTGCATGTTTAATGTTAATATCTTCTATAGCATTTATTTTTGATAAAAACTGTAATATTCGCAAACAGCATTCTCCCTTACATTATAACGGCATTTCAATGGAAACTCGGCGAAATATTGCAGATACAGCCAAGTTGGCTTCTTTTGGTGATCCAATTTGGCGGCTTGACAACCATTTTTGCGACTGACAACCATATGAGTGCTTCTCGAAATTTCTGGAAAAGTCTATGACGTAAGCGGATTGTTCGAGAAAACACTGGAAGATATCCATGCAGACTATAAAAAGCGGTCGCTTGCCGAAACTGAATCAGTTTTACTTCAGTTGTTGAAGAATTAACTTGATTACAAAAGACCCACCGTATAGGGAAGCGATGCACGTTAAATCTGTCGAGAGCTCGAACGTTGTCCCATTGGTGTGGTGTGGAGGTGGGTGCCAGCTCGGGTGTCATCTTTGTCACTTGACCATGGTTCAAAATTACGAGGTCCGTTGCCAAAAGCCCTCGAGTATCTGAACCGTGTGACATTAATATTCACTCACTCACTATAGAATTTTCGAAAGGTAAATGCAAAAAAAAATGATTTTTTGGGGGTCCCGATATAACGAATATAATCCCAAGTTTACGAACAAAACTTTCAATTCCGATGAATTTGTTAAATCGATGTCCGACTGTATATGTGTGTGTGTTTGATTGAACGACTTTTTAACTCTACGTACAAATGAATCAAAATAAATGGAATTTCTGTTCATCGAAGAATTTAGCTGAGTGTTTAGCTTTTTGTAAAAGTGAAAAAATTTATAACAAATAATAGTGATTAAAAATTGTAATATTTGGGCTTTTTTTCTGAGCAAATTATACTTGAAAAAATTTCAAAAATGAAAGAAATGTAAAAGCTGCTCAGAGTTTACAACATCCAAAGTAATTTTAATGAGTGAATAATTGTGTTTGAGTTTCCTGACTAATTATCAGTTTTACTTAATGATATCTCTGATGTTACTAATAACTATTTCTATTAATATATATGTTACCGGCAAAGTATGAAATCGGGCACTCTATAGAATGCCTAATGAGAAACCGGCAAAGTATGAAATACATCTCAGATTCGTTTTGAATATTGTCATTTGGCAAGACATAAAATTTTTAACACGTGTCTCAGGCTCAGAATTTGTTAGTTGTACATTGCTGTTTGTTCGGAAATGTCAAAATGCTCAATTTTACTTAAACTTGTTCAACAAAAAATTGGTTTTTTCCTGTGCTGCCTGAAAATGGAGGAGCAAGCTATAGTGTTGGAGAAGGTGTCACGATCTACAGCAAGGGTCGGCAATCTATGTCACATGTGGCACGCGGTACAATTCTCAGAGGCACTTTGCACTGCTCAACAAATTTGTAAATTTTTCAATTGTTTGATTTTCAATATTCGTATAGTGTCCGGTTTCATATACTGCATGGATCGCTTTCGGTTATCCGAACGGTGTCCGGTCCCAATTGATTCGAAAAAAACGGCGTTCTACTGCAAATTATAAAATCAAAACAATTTAAAAAATAAATAATCAACGTCACACCCTCAGTGGGCCACCGTAAAATTATCAAACGTTAACCGGTCCCGGAGATAAAAATGTTGGGAAGAACTGTTATACAGTATTACGTCACGGTTTCTTTTTTTTCCCCCAATGGGGCTACAGATTGGTATTTTTAACATTTTCAGACCTAATATCCCCAGGGGCTGCTATCCCTTTTTAATGTGGCACCATGTAGGCGATACCGATTGCCGCCGGTAATTTTCACCCAGTTTCCATCTCAGAGGGAGGTACCTGAGCTCTGAACTTGTTCTAATTTGCCAAGAGCAAGATTAAATTCCGAATTCTGGGGATGTGATAGAATTCTGAAAGAACTTTCAACCAAATACAAAAATGTTACATGTTATGATATTGAACTTGTACATCCACCTTTGTGAACCTTGCCAGAAAAAACAGAAAATTATTTAAAAAAAGGTATTGTAGTAAAAACTTTTATTTTTTTTCCGAATGCCAATATGTTGGCAATTGTAATGAGTGGAAAATAGGATGGTTTCTATCGACTTAGAACTTCTGAAGGAATTCGAATACAAGTATATGCGAAATCACAATTTAGCAATAATTTTTTTTTCAATAGCAATCTCATTTTGTCAGAATAACATTTGTACATCTAGGAATGTAAGTCATTGATATAATATCCTTATCATTACCTTTTTTCATACTTTGCCTAAACAGATTTAGGCATTCTATACAATGCCTAGGAAAAGTATGTAATAAATCTCTTATTTCATACTTTGCCTAAAAACGTCCGGCATTGCATAGAATGCCTAGGCATTCTATAGAATGCCCGCGTTTCATACTTTGCCGGTAACATATATATAATATTTTAAAGGTTAGATTCTTTATAAAAAGAATTATTCCAAAGAGAAATGATTTTTTTTCTTTTTATTTTGGACATAAAATTCAGAAGTTTATGACCTAATAACATTAGTGGTAATAGTTATGGCGGTGGAATTTATCTAGCATTTTCCTGAGATTACGTTAGACCTTTGCCTCGTTTGCCAGGGAAAATGATTTGAGGAAGATGAATTACTAAATATTTTCTACTATGTTAGTTTGAAGTTTTTATTAGCCAGGGCATCTGTTTTAAGAGTAAACATGTTTTGCTAAAAACCCTTTTAAAGTATTATAATTTCAGTCCAAATGTTTTTTTCTATAAATAATCATACAAAATGCCTGCTTCGCAGGTAATTTTTCTTTTAGAAACGAAAAACAATACTCATATTAATTGAACTTTTATCGTCTTTAAAACCTTTTCTTTTATTTAAAAAAAAAAGTAAAAAAACAAATAAAAAATAAAAAAATTTCAAAAACATCGCGTATACACTTTTATTTTACAATCAATGTTTAAAATGAAGAAAATCATTGTTTTAACATTCTGAAATTATACTTTCTTCATTATGTAAAATAAGGTGGAAAATTTAAGATAACAAATAAATGTTATGTTAAATAACACCTTGTTTTGCATCATTTGAACATTATTCTAACAGTTGTCCCTCTGCATTCAGATTAAAAATAGGAAATTATTCATAAATATATTAAATATAGATTAATTTTCAGTATTTGTTTAAGGAAATGGTTGTATATGCATGCCAAAAGTTAGCAATTTTTATTAAAATATTTCGAATGCCGACTAAAACTTTCAATTATCTTTAATCGTTGTTTCTTGAAGTAGAATATGGAATATATTTGTTTTAAGGGGGCGATATGGTACCCTAAAAATCATTAAACTGTCGAAAATTTTTTATTGGCTTATTTGATACCTCGAATCTTTATAAACATGCCTGTCAAATTTCAAAGTTTTACCTGCATTTTTTATCAAGTTATGGAGCAATATTTGTTGCTGGACACCAACTACGACGCCCGTATTTCAGATTATCTTCTAGAAAAGAGCCTGATAAAAATTGAATTAATTATTTTTCTACCGCGCGTAAATGAGACTGACATTATAAATGCAGTAACAAATCATTTCAAGAATGAATTGAGCAATTCATGCAAAAATTCTAGATTGTGAATTGTTTATTGGGGGGGGGGGGGGAGCAAATGGATTTTGTCAAGATTTAAAAGTTGTGCGTGCTTTTTATGATATTATTATAAACGAAACTAAAACTTCAGAACGGATTCTCCCAAAGCACAAATACTAAATTTCATTTTGATAACTCAGATAATTAAAAATCTTAATTCGCAAGAATAGAAAAACTCTCCCATTTTTATATATTTGTTTTTGGTGATATATATATGTCCCATGTGTCTGAAATTCAACACTTTTCTTATTAAAATATTTTAAGATATTTATTTAAACAAATGCACAGATGCAGTTCTTAGATTTTGATATATCTTACCTATAAATTGCTATTTGATTTTGCTTTCATTCGTGTACAATATTTAACATGCGAAGGCTTTCAAAAACCTGGAAATAAAAAATAAAGGCATAAACATCTTTTGTACATGTTGCGCTCTAGCTCTGAGCATGGAATTAGCTCTGAAGTGTTTGTATTTATCTGTTTTTTTTATAATTATTAAGATTAAAGTGTTAGGAAATATTGATCTTTCTTTCGTTTTCTTCTATATATTAATTATGGCAGTATACTGTTTAATTGTTCTACATTTGTGCAATTTTTTATCGTAAGCAGTTTTAAATAAGCTAATTAACATTTCATAAAAGTTTCAGACTATTCGATGAATATTATATCTTGCTATTCATGGATTGAAAACTTCAAACTTATATTTCTCAATGTTGAATTTTTGTACACATACTATCATTCAAAACCCTAAGGCTTTTTTGATAATCGAAGTATGGGTTTGAAATTTTTTACACATGCTCTTAAATGTATGTTTTTTAAAACTCTGTGCATGGAATTAGCTCTAACAAGCTTAGAACTCCTTCTAAAATATTTCAAAATAAAAATTAATGTTTTTTGAGAATTTTTGGAAGTTTAACAATAAAAAAATTAATAAAAATTAAAGAGTAGCAGCAGAAAAAATCCAATGCAGAGTCTTACGTAATATATAATAAGGTACTTGGAAAAAAAATTTGCAATGTAAGAGATATTTTTAAAAAAGCCTTAGAAATTTAAAAATTGTTTCAAAAAGTTCAAAAAATTTAAATTCTACAAACATTTTGCAACAAATTAAAAAATTTTTGTATGGAATTATTATTAAATATTAACCTTTATGAAATACAATTAAAACCAAATATCAAATATTAAAAATAAAAAAAAATTTGAAGATGGTAGGTACCATATCGTCTTAAAATCTCAACTAAGCTTTGGCATTTCCCATGATATAAAATTTGAACATAAAAACTTTCTTAGACTTCGAAATTAAATTAATTGTTAAAACTGCATCAATACTGAACGAAATTTATAATCAAAATGTGGTCTTCAGAAATTCCTTCAAAATATTTATCCTTTTTCTTTCTTTTCTCAGAGTCCAGAGATTATTGACATCGAGGAAAAAGTACTTAAATGTCAATTTTTCGATAGTAAAGATATTTAGTATATTTAGATAGGAAACTTATTAATATTTCTCCGTGAAACTTATAATTAGGATAGCAATTACAGATTCTTCTTTTCGAAAGTATTCTATCATCTCAATTATTCTTGCTTTATTATATGAAAGTGCATATCTCTTTCATTTTGTGGATAAGTGTCTGGGGGGGGGGGTAATTTGTGTTACTGGGAAATCTATTGATTTTAAGCTTAAAAAAATCTTGTAATAGGAATAAAGCATTATCTTGTTAGGTATTCTTTCGTCAGAAATTGATAGTTATTGTATACATATTTACGATTTATTCAAAAAATTAATCATGCGATTTGAGACCTAGCAGAATATTTAGGTCTTCTTGATTCACTTTATACTTAATAATTAATAATTATTATTCAAGATTATATTCTTGAATTGATTCCCTAATACTTTTAAGATGGATAGCAATGTTCATACGGTTGTTTCAATTTTACTCTAAATGTAAAACGGCATGAGTTTTAAACAAACATGGACAGATTATTGTATTAATATTCAATAATACTTAGTATTTGTTAGAATAATTTTTAAAATAACAAGTGTTTATTTTGGCAACCATTATTCTCAACTAAACAGTGGCACAATAGCCCATAGAGGGCCAAGGTCTACGGTGCGCACATCAATTTTCATGACCTTAGGCACGGATGTGCTTGAGCAGAGGCCAGGTGGGCGGTCTGACGAGAAACCCCGTGTTAAGTTCCCAAGCAAGCTTGGTACTAAATTATCAACCCAATGAAGGCATGAAAGGCTGAGTTACAACGTTGCTTAAACTGGTAACCATTATACACGTTATGAATATCAAACTATAGACTTCCTGTGTCTTACAACTATAATGATTAAAGAAAATAAATATACTAGAGAGTCAGATATGAAAAATAAAAATGTGAAGAAAAGTTTTGCAGTTTTTATGAATTTTGAATTACATAGAAAAAATGCATGATGTTATGTATCACTAGATTTTAAATGATTTTTTTTACATTGAACTTTTGTTACCTAAATACAGTAAAGTACACTTAACACAAAAACTCTTAAGACGGCCTTGGCTAACTAATATGTATGTTCAAGCTTTTTTCTCTTAACTTGAAAGGAAAATCGTTTAACACGAAAAGATTTTTGTTTTAACACCTTTCTATATCATAGGAAGATTTGGTTGTAGTAGAGAGGATGATAATGCGTATACAGCCCCAATTATGGCAGAAAAAGACATTTGGGAGTTTGTTCAAAGCTGAAAAAATATCATTCCTGCAGATTTTGACGACAAAAATGAAATGAATAAGGCAGCTCTCGTCCCCACGTCATCCGAAATGAAGAACGTCATGAAAAAAGAAGGTAAAGTTTTTAGACGCCCCGTATTCCAATGATGAAATGAATAACAAAATGGATGGCATCGAACAATTTGTTGACAGTTTGATGCTATAAAAGACAACGTAAAGAAAAATATCCGATTATTTTTCAAAAACTCAATAGTTTTTTGTTTTTTTTAAGAAACTTGAAAATTTTCCGTTAATTTTCTTTAAGTTCCTGTGAATGTTTTTGTTTCAATGATTTTTATTAAATACACGCATATATACATATCTATGTAAATAAAACAAACTGTAATAAACGTGATATATGTTTTTTTTTCAATATCCTTTAATACGAAATTCTTTTAACACGAATCTTAACACTTATTTCAGTCCCTCAATTTCGTGTTAAGCGATTTTTACTGCATATGCCTATCGACTTCCAAATTTTTATACAACAAGCAAATATGTACAAGTTCTGGTCGAATAAGAGAACTCGTCCCCTTTTACTGTCATTCGATGACACTAGGAAACACTCAATGGAATGCTCCAGTTGAGGAACATTTCGAAAGTTTCATCTGTTGTCGCTACACGGGAAAGAAAAGGGAGACGTTATGGCTTGTCATCCATCAAAGGAGTGCTGCCACCGCGAAAAGCAATTAATGATCGTCGATTTCTCTAACCCTTTGTTGTCGTGAACACCTTCGATTATGAATGATGTGCTGCGTGCGTGTATTTTTCAAAGCAGCTGAATTCTTTCCCGACTACTATTAGAAGGAAATAAAAACTGCCGATATTGAGTTAGAAGGATGATGAATATAAATAAGTTATTGTTTATCTGACATCCTCTCTTTTCTCTGGAGTTTGAAGAACCTCATAGAAAGAAGAAACAGAGAGAAAGGATGGTTTGAATATCTCTGCTAGGGTTATAGAAATTGAAATATTAGTTTCCTGTTATCTTTATAAAAGTTTTACCTGTTTTATGTAAATATTGGAAATATTTATTTCCAGTTGGGTCAATCAGATTTTTCTTAAATTCAGTAAAATCTGATATAAGCCTGGAATTGAAAACAATTTTATCTCGGTATTTCAATTTCTTTTAGTACAACTACAGAAAATCGTACGCACTTTATGGAAACGATTTTGTAACTTATTTTCTCGTTTGCATTTTGAGATAAAACTATGGAAACATCAGAATAATTGTCTGCTAATGCTTTCTTTGGATTGGAATGTAAAATAAAAGATTAATTTTGAAAACGGCTTTTAAAATTTGAGGATGACTCAAAGGTTATGTAACTGCGATTTCCGAGGAGGAATGTTCATATCAGTAAATTAAAAATCTCGGTTATTGCATTTAAAAAAAGATATTTGTAATATATTAAATTTAAAGGAGAAAAAACGTCTAACTGAAAGAAAAATGTAAGCATGACCACGGAATCTCACCTTAAGAATGTTGGAATCCAGGCAATTGGCAAGAAAGTAAAGTCCCTGATAATAAAAGAAAATTTTACGACTCAAAAGATTAATTAAATCGAAAACAGGAATATCTTCCGTTACTGTAAGTAAAATCATTCATGAAGAGTTTAAGTTAAGAAAGATGTTTAAACCTTAATTTCATCTACTTTTGCCAAAACATATTGCTGAAAGAAAAACAAATTGTAAAAAATTATAAGAAAAACACTTAGCTGTTGAAGAATGGAAATTTATGATAACACTCGATGAAGCAAAGGTACATTTAAGTGAATAGATAAAAGATCAAATTCCTATAGCTAAATTGACGGGAATGATAGTGCTAAATGGCTTCGTAAGTACACAGAAAAATTCCCAAAGGAATTCATGATAGTTACATGTTTTTGTTACAAAGTCAAATTAAAAATCAAAAAAGTCTCAAGTAAAGCAAAAATTTATTCACTCTCCTATCAACAGGATATCTTAGAACCAATTTTTGAAGACGAAATTCGAGCCTTTATATGTTTAAGTACATTGATAAAATTGAGCTTCATATGAATAAAGCCTCTAGTCATACCTCTAAGTCAACTGTCTCTTATTTAGCAAAAAAAGATTCAGAAACAGGAATGAAGAGTACATTTAGAGCCATTTGATGAAAAACCCATAAAACGAGACTTAGGAAATCGGATCCAAGAACATTGAACAAACTTTGGAAAATGGTTGAAGAGGAATGGGCTAAAATTGGCATGACAGTACCAAGAAAAAGTTTATTTTCACAGAAAATTCAAGCTAGAGCTATTGTCAAGAGTCAAATCTATCAGAGAGAAGAAAATCGCCCCAAAAATACGGCATTTATAAATAAAAATTAACTATTTTGTTGTTACTAATGCCACCTGTGTGACGTAGTCCGATCGAGGCCCACGAAATTCATCATGGCATGGGGCCAGATTGGGCGCCTGTCGTTAGCCGTAGCTTTGAGCACCATGCAGGTGACAGTACGATTTGGCTCGGTTCTACCCCAATTTTGAGGGAGAGCACCCTGAGAGTGGTCAGGGACCTCCCACCTGTCTTACCCTTCCACCAACCTCTCGAGAGGACTTGCGGCTCGATGGCTGTTTAGAGTACCCCCATGCCGCGAAGGCACTATACATTTAAAAACATCCATGCCTTCTTCGGGATTCGAACCCATGCCCTACGGTACAGCAGTCAGCGTCGTTAACCTTTATATCGGATGGGCGACCAAAATTAACTATAAAAATCGTTTCCATAAAGAGCGAATGACATTCTGTAAAATTTTACTTTTGTATACTTTTCTTTTATAATTGTTCGTTAATGCAATTTTAAATAGAAAGGAATACTAATGCAATTTGCAGGTGACATTCGTCAAATGTCAGAAAAAAGCTGAGAAGACAAGAACAGTTGCTGAAACTAAGAAAGATGTCAATTCTTGCACAGACTATATACGGTATGGATTGATTTGGTTTACTGACAGTATCACCCATATGGTAGATTGCAGGTAGATGTTTGACATGCTTGCATTAGAATAATAAGTACTGACATATTGACTGCTATTGATGTGTTAAAAAGTGGGTGCATTCAACACGACTGATAATAGTTGAAAGGATAATATGTTGCGGTTCTTTATGAACAATTATACATAATTAGAAATTTAAAAATTAAAATGAGTTATTCTTTGTGAAATTTTTTTCATGAGTCGGCCAAGTGTTCTCCGTGTTTTAAATAAAGTATTTATTGATACGGAAAGGTATAACTTTAAAAAAATTGATTCTTTAAAACGATTTTTCACTGCTATCCCCCTTCACTAAAAAGCTAAAGCCTCAAAGCTCACCATAAAAAAAATTCCAGTAACAATAATATTCAAAATTTATACGAATAATTGTAACGAACTTTAAGAAAACGTACACAAAAACACGATAACCACCACTTTGAAATGATGAAAATGGGATTGTCACAAGTTAATGTTGCTAGATGTTTCAATGTAGCTCCTGGTATGTCCAATCACTGTGAGAAAAGTTTACATCTGTCGATTCTGTGTCCAGAAGACGCGTTCCACAACAACCACAACTTACAACATCTGTGGGAGACCATTTAATAGCTCTTTTGGTCGAAGGAGGAGAAGCACTACTCTAACTTCATCTCATTGCAGTACATTTTGTCCCATACCAGGAACGAAAATCTCCTCTAATATGTTCTAAAGACTCTTTCACAGTGTAAGTATCGATATAAAATGAAGAGTTATGCTTATTACCACGGGACCAACAACAAACATATATTTGAGATATAACATATTTCCCAGAACAGACAGCTGTAGACTGTATACTCATCACAGACGAATTCAGGTTCACACCAGTTCACAATTTATGGTGTCAGTCTGTTGATCTGGTAAATTATGAGGTCCATCACCAAAAGGCCCTTGAGTCTCTGATTATTGCGAAGTTAATATTCCCTCACTCACTCAATGTTGATCTGGTGTGAAGAGCTCTTCCATGGATCTTTCTCGGTGGTCACAATTATCTACATGTGCTCCATGGAGAATAACTGAGCATCTAAAGATCTTTTATCGATATATACGCTGATATGTCAAGCTACTATTGGCAATAATTTCCTTCTGATGGATGTTAATTGGCGACTTCATTGAAGCGACTTGTTGAGGGCTATATTGAAAATCATGGTTTGGAGTAGATGGAATGGACAACTTAATTTCCAGACTAGAACTCAATAGAGAATATTTGAGGCTACCTTTGTATACACATTTCTACTTTCAATCATCCTCTAAGGCCGCTAAATGAGATGGAACAAGAGTTACTTCATGTATTGTCTTCCCTTCCCATTCAGTTATCCGTCAACTCAATTGACAGCATGGAAAAACGATGTGCAAATCATTGCAGTATTGAACGTATTCCCCATTAGAATCCATTTTTGTAATAACTGCACGAATTTTTTCACATCATACTGTGATATAGTTATCTCCAATGATGGGCTTCTGCCAAGGGTGCTTTTTTGTTGTAATTCAGGTTTTTTAATACTTTTGCTACTGTTTGTTTTTACTATTCAATAAAAAGTGTTTAGTACACTTTTCCTCCAAATTTCTTTTTCCTATGTTCGTTCTAAACTCGATACAAAAAGGTGGCATCTTAAATTTAGAAGTCAATGTACGTCATCCATATACGAAATAATTTAGTTAAAAACATGCACACATTGTAACTATTTCTCACTCTCATTTCCTTTAACTAATTTTTAGGGGTGCATTATTAAGATGTTTGATACCAAAATATCGCCTCTTGAAGTAAGTGAGTTATTTGTAAATGAGTCTTACTTTTTCATTACGTACAGTGAGCGAAAGGAAGCTGAATTAGAGTGAAATGAAAACATTGCTCATGTCAGAACAACTTCAACAAAAGAGATTCAAAGGGCAAAAATAGTTAGTTGTTGTGTTTATGAAAATGCAAAATTATTTTCATATAGGACCGAAGGTCCTACATATCACGTCGGAAACGTCCAGACAGTTGTCTGAATAAAGATCGTTCTAAGGGCAGTCATGATTCGCTGCAAGATCGCCAGAATGGAGAACAGGTGATCAGGGGTCAGTTTTGTGTCTGGGCAGTTCCTACATTGCAGGTACTTTCTTATTCCATCTAAAGGGCAAAAATGATATCCTACTATTAAAAGATACTCTCATGGAAAAAGATCCCAACACCAAGAGGGAATTCTGCTAGATAAACGAAATTTAATAGGCATGTTTATACACTCATGTCCATAAATTAAGGATAATTCAGAATCACGCAGAAATTGAACTCTAAAATAAAAATTTCACCTGCAGAATTATCACACATCTTGAAGAAGAATATGCAAATTACAGGAAACCACCAGATGGCGCGGATAGTACGTCACAATGACTAGAGTGTATATAAGGAATGGTGGCAAAGAAGTAAAATTGTTCACAAGCGCTTAAAAAGCCTTTCAGTGCAATAACCGCATAGTTATGGCAAAAGGGAAGCATTTGGCCGACGAATTGCAGCCCGTCAACCCCCTCCCACCTGTCTACCGAAACTTCGGAGGGCATTGCTTGATGAGTGGTGTAATATTCCCCAACATCAGATTGATAATTTGATACTCAGCATGCGTAGGCGTTGTAAGGCCTGTATTGCATCGTCCGGGAGACATACTCCGTATTAACCATCATACTAACCATGTTATACTGTTTTTTATAAATAGGTTCTTTTTTGAAATTTGCTCCAGGGAGTAAAAATCACAATTTTTATTAATTATGTCAAACATATAGTATCTTTTTTGCTCTCTTTACCTTTTGTTTAATAAATAGACTTTACAAATAGGTCAAATTTGTTTTGCTTCTATCTCTTTCTTTGCCAGAACTTCATTATCCTTAATTTATGGACATGAGTGTACATCTGAAAGATAACTTTGATTCAAATTTCGCTCTAGGAACATAATTGTGGAAATAGTAGCGCCACTATAAGTATATGAATCAGTTTTAATTTAGATGTGTGTTCTAAAGTTCGTGAGTGTTATTTATCGTTGAGAATTGCCGTAGAAGTTGATTTTAGTCAAGAACGCCCTTGAAGAAAACGAAGCTATTATCAACAATTCACTGAGTTTTAGCGAGATGGTGTAGTTGGGCTAATAAAAGGAGTATTTTTTTCTGTATTTTTGCAAAAAAAAATATTCAGGAATCTTCCACTTTGCGAGATTGTTGGAAACAGTTGTCAAAGGAAAATACTACTTAAAAAAATCACGTTCTGGGTGCCCCCATGGTCCCACCTAAGGGGAAGAGTATCATATTTGGTGTATTACTATGGTCGATCATACTTTGTCTTAAGCAGAAATTTGAGTTGAAGTTGGCAGCACATAGACACAATGGAATGTTACAAATTGATTACTTCAAGGGAAGCTTCGAGCCAGATGCTCTGTAGCAAACCTTAAACTGACTGTCAAACTAAGGCTCACTGGAGGATGGAGGGGAGATCTGTTGCGTTTTCGAATAAAAGCCGATTCTGCCTTACAGTGATTCTCGTGTGTTAGTAGAGAGGAGACCAGGTGAGAGCCTGCAAACGACCTGTAAGTGGCCCCGATACTCTGGACGTACACCTGAAGTTATGGTCTGGGGAGCAATCTTCTATGATAGCACGAGCGCTCTTGTGGTTAGTATAAGCTCCCTGACTGTAATTTGTACATCAATCTGGTTATTCAACCCGTTTTGCTGCCATTTATGAACAGCATACTAAGGGTTGTTTTCTAACAGGACAACGTGTGCTCTCTTACAACTGTTCTAATCCAACATGCTCTACAGAGTATTGACGTGTTACCTTGGGCTGCAAGATTAACAGATATTTCTCAAGTACGAATGAGATAATGCATGACAACTCAAGTGTCTTCCACAACCAGCATTATCCATCTATGTAATAACTGACCAATTGTTACAGGTGTGGAAATGTATTTCACAATCTGACATTCGGCATCCGTATGACACAATGCATGCATGTTTGCATACTAGCGTTCAAAATTCTGGCAATTATACTGGTTCTCAATGAGTAATCATTTCATATTTGAAATGGTTCTTTTTGCTCTTTTGATAATCTAGGATCTTGGTACTTTAATCAATTAAATAATCTATCAAAACAAATGCATTTACAAAATTTCATTGCAGTATAATAGTTTTATTCTTATTGTAGGATATTTTCCCCACCAGTGTACATTGAATCTTAATATTTATCATAACACATAATTATTATCATTCGTATTTTAGAGTTAGTTTAAGTTAAACCCCTGAAATTATTTTGTTTATTTTAATACTAATTATTCAAAAACTTGTATGAATTGGTTAAATATCAAGGTTCGTCTTTTTTCAATAAATATATGTCTTACTACCGTAGAAGTAAATCGTCTCAACTGAATCTATCATTCAAATAAAGCACTGCTCCCTCAAATACATTTCCAGAATTACATTTTTATTTAGATTGAAAAAAATGTAAAGATCAGGTTATACCTTTATACAATATTTGTATGTGAATATTTTTAGAGATTCGCATAGCCTCTAGAAGAAAAGAAAGGCATCGTGCTCCCTTTGAATTCATGAAAATATTCTTTTGGGGGAAAAGTATTATCATTTTAGTTTTGGAAGGGGGGGGACGACATTGCTCTTTTATAGTAAAAAAGGGCTGCTCTCTAGAGGTTTGCCAAGGTTATTCTTTTCCGTATGATATTTTTCCTCCTTAGCCATTTTTTCCCTCGAGTGGGACCTCGTTCATAAAACATGAACTGTTTCTCCATATCATCTTCTTTGCCATGTTGTTATTCAGAAACAGCTTTATCGTTTCGGTTTCGAGCAATTGAATTCATGTTAATTTGTAAATCAGATTATTGCTTTGTATCTTTTTATTTCTGAATATATCGAGCAGCAAGTTGCAAGGTAATAAAACTATCGATCGAATCCCTAGTCGTTAAGGAAAAAATAGTTTTACATATGTAATTATGGGAAGGAGAACTAATTTAAAAATTATTTTAATAAGTAAATTTACATTTCTTTTAGCAAGATAAGCAGGGAATACTTGTGTATACATAATAATAGGATAACTGCTGTAATTTTCATTCACCATTATTTTTGAGATTTGATTTCGATCATTTGAAAAAAAAAGGACTGCTTCATGGGAAAGGACTCCATAGCATCCCTAAATGTCTCGCTACGTCCTCCCACAGAGGCACAGGCAAAGAGGTTACCGGTTAAGTTCGTATATTTTCATTTGAACACCCCTTCTACATTCTCCACTATAAGGAAAGAGAGGTTCTTGGAACTGATTCCACCACACTTAGAAGATTTTAAGTATATAATTTCTGAAAATGGATACAAACAGAGTTTTAATAAACTTTAACAGAAAATTTTTTATCCAAAACGAATTAAAAGAGTTATTTCTTTCTCCATAAAGGATTTCAGCAGTGCTTCTCAAACTTTCATTATTTGTGATCCAATATTCAATCAAAATTTTAATCGCCCCCCTCCTTCCTTACAAATAACATAATGCAGAAATTCAATAATACTACACCTTGACGCTAAAGCTACAATACGACTTTAACCTCCTAAGTGCCATTGGCGTATAAATACGCCTCACTCAATCGGTGCATTAAATTCCCCGGACGTATATATACGTCTTTCCGAAGTGCGATATTTTCCGTGCCCTGCATCCATAAAATTATTCCAAAGGCTTTGGAATGCAATAAAAGGACGTTGACAGTGTGTTTGCGAAGGATTAACTTATATCAGAGGATTTCTTATTCGTTTATTTCCTTCCCTCTCTTCCCCCAATACATCCTATACGCACTCCTACGTGGAAAACGGAGGCATTGGGGAGCGAATCGCGTAACTTTTAATCGGCAGTTTGGGGATTATTTATATACCGTACAAATTATCAAGATACATGTTAATTTTTGTGTATAATTTTATATATGACAAGCCCATGAGGTCACTGGTAATTAGTAAACTTGCTCTTAACTTGGTATTATTAAATTAATAATAATATACATTGTGCATACTGATACATTTATATTATATCAGTGTAAAATTAATTTTAATTTTTATTATGTCGGAATGCACATTTTATTTATTTACTTTCAATAAATTAATAATTTTTTTTTAAAATAACGTTTTGTTTTCGACTTTTCAATATGCTCGCACCCCCTCGTAGAGTAATCACGCCCCCCTAGGGGGCGAGCCCTACAAATTGAGAAACGCTGGATTTCAGAATTCATAGAATTAGAGATTTCCCTAAATGTGTAAAAAGAATGCGCAGAAAATGTTTAAAAGAATGCGCAATCCATATTAAATGGGAAGTTAAATATAAGCTGTATTATATGTAACTCATAATTTCAGTCCTCCAAAGATAGTTTTTTTTAAAAACTTAATAGCAAATAAAAGTAAAAAATGAATAATTTATAACCAAGAAGCAATGCTGGATTTTGTATTATTATTAACCTGTAGTACCAAGGTACCCAATTCGATACTTCGAATTGATCAATAAAAATTTCTAAAATTGTTTTTTCCCCTTAGTTTTTGTAAGCGAATTTTAATTAAAAAGTATCAAATGAATTCAAAATGTTCTGTTTTTAACAGTCTCAAAAGAGAGCTAGTCTAAACACGATGCTTTTGCAAGATTTCTAGCATTTTTTTAATTTAATTCTATACAACACAAATATACTGTTGTCTCCTTTTGTATTTTTCGTTTCAGGAAACAAGCCTTTTTCACCAAGAGCTAAGGGTGAAAAAAATTTGAAACCATTATTTGATGATGCAATTAAAACTGCAAACAATTTCGTAATAGTAGTTCCACGAACGTTTAAATTGTTAGATTTGCAGGCGTGAGGTCATTTTCATGGGTTAAATAAATAAAAGAGTGCTTTTTAAGTGGCCATATTTTTACTAGGACATCAACTTATAAAAAGCCACACAGAACAAAAGACTTAAGCAAATATGAAACTATATTATAATGCTGATAATATAATATAATTTCAGTGATCATTTTCAGATAATCTGTGTTCCAGTCTATTTCTTCTGTAATTCTCTCGAAGTTCTTTTGTTAAGTTCGAATGCCACCTCGCAACAATAACGTCATAAGGCGTACCTTACAGTGTCAATATTTAAAGATTAATTGAAACGAACCTCTCAAATTCTTCAAAGCAGACTATAATATTTAAGTGACAAAGTAATAAATCTATTGCATAGTGTTAAATTATAAGATTTGCAGCTAAAGGCAGATAGCTTAATTTTAGAGAATAGCGTTTGTTTTAATAAAAACACAAATATTCACTCCAGATTCTCATTTATTGTGGAGTTTTCTCCTTTTAAATATGCAATGCACTCCCACCGGTAAAATATAATTAATTTCTCTAAAAAAATTGCTACTAAGAGTAAAAGTTAAATTTGCAAATATGAACTTTATCATCGAAATGAAATGAGCCTTTTTAACCCAATACTTTGAAATAACAGATGAGAAATGTGCAGCGTAATATTCCTTTTAGCCATAACACTCCACATAACATAGAATGAACCATCCAAAAACGAAGTCAAAGAATATATTTCTGTGCACTCCTTAGAGTGTTTCAACTGCTCTAATGGATTTTTCCCCTGCACCCTTCCTGACAGGTGTCTTCAAGAGCTCACATTCCTAATGCTCGGCAACCGGATATATATCTTCGCCGCCAGGGGTCGTTTCTTACACCTAACGAAACAACTTTTATCCGCTCTAAGTGGAGTACTTAGACAAGTGTGAAACAATGACAAACCCATCTCGATTTGTTCCAGTAATGGCTACAGCGGGGACTCCTTTATGTGTGTTTCCTTCTTTATGAATCACCGGAGGCGAGTCATATTTGAAGCTCTGAGGATTTAAAGAAAAAAAATTAAGGACATAAGTCTGTAATGAGACTTTTAACTCTGGTTCCAGCTTTTGATGTATTTAAGAGATGAAAACTCAATGTAATCAGGGACCGAGTGTCTATTCCATGAGTAATATTCTTTCATAAATCGAAAAATCATTACGCTTAAGACATGATTGGTCATTTGATTATATATTTTTTAAAAAGTAATCTTTATAATCGACAATTGAAACAACAGCTAAAGAGGCTAATGCATTTTGAATCTTCCAGGCTCAAAGTTTCCTCTTTGATATGATGAGGAAATCGAGGAATGGATCGAAAGACTGGATATCTCTCTCCCCCTCATCACTCCACTATGATATAACAAAAATGGACAATTTGTACCATGGTACAAATTGTAATCATAGTAACAATAGCATGCACCTAGTAAGTACCTATTAGATTTATATGTACAGTCACGGCACACACGTGCCATTCGGGATCCCTGTCTACTAATTACGGTTTTAGTGAACCGTAACATTCTGTTTTTTTTTATTAACGTCATATCTAAAGCAGCACGAAGGTTATTGGAGACGAGAACGACACCCAAGCTAAAAAAGCCCGCTCTTCAATCTTCTACAGCACCCCAGCGTGAGAAATTTGAGCCACGACAGATTTCGTGCTGCAGCATCGTTACACAGCGTGTCTTCATTGGACCAGGGACTCGAACTCATGACTGACTGGTTAGGTTCATGACCATGACCACCCGCTACATATAGTATTAACATAATTTCGCAGAAATGTAAGTTCTCACATTGTTTTGAATTATCTGTGTGATACCAATTTTTTAAAGAAGAAGAAAAAATATTATATTTATTTTCAAGAAAATTGAACTTATTATTTTAGCAACCATTCCTCTATGGGGGATTTTTACGAACAATTTGTTTCTATTTAATGTGTTTCTGGTCAATACAAAACTGTTGAGCGTACAGCTATCGCGCTGATTACGAGATAGCTGAAAATAAAAATAATCCGAACTAGAATATTTCCATTTGCGGTGAATTGGGGCAAAATAAATCTCTTTCTGGGAAATAACGATCCGTATATGTCAAGCAAAAAGTATTAATGGCTGCTCTAATTAGAAAGTCGGGACATCTCTACCGCCCATGAGAATTACGCTATATCTTAATAGTATCCAACTGTATTTTGTGACAAATATATTTTTTTCTTAGTTGTAGAGAAAAGCTGTTGAGATGTTGAAGTACAAGAACTAGGTAACTTTGAACGAGAACCCGTCTTGAGTTTCTGAGGCTCCTAAAAAAGCTGCTGTAGCTCGCCTTAGACCAATGCTTCTCAAAGTTACTATATTTGCGACCCAATATTTAATCATCATTCTCATCGCCCTCCCATACAATAAAAATTTATTGAATTCACTAATACAATACACTGACGCTAAAGCTACAATACGACTTTAAGTGCCACCGGCGTATATAAACGTCTCTCTAAGCCGAAGTGTCAATTACCCCGGACGTATATATACGCATTTTTAAAGTACGATGTTTTATGTGCACTGCTATCCATAAAATTATTCCGAAGGGATTAATTATAAACCGTACTAATTATCAAGACAAATGTTAATTTTGTATATAACTTTATACGTATGTAACAATCTCATGGGATCACTGGTAATTTTTAAACTTGTACTTAACTTAGCATTGTTATATTGATTATAAGAAACTTTGTATAGTACTGATACATTTATAAGTGTATTATATGAGTGTAAATGGGTATTTTATTTTTTATTATGTCAAATTTTTTTGTTTGTTTAATAACTTTTTAAATCATTTTTTGTTAAAGGCTTTTCAATATGCTCGCCCCCCCCTCGTAGAGTTGTCACGCCCCCTTACGGGGGCGCACTCCACAGTTTGAGAAATGCTGCTTTAGACTTTTGAAAGGACATGACTGTATGAAATCCCATCTCTACCGAATTGATATCGCCTACTCTCCTGATTGTACTCTCTACTCTCTGTGGTTCTTGTCAGTCTATGACCACTGAACATTTGGACGTGTGCATTGCATAAAGAAGTTTTATTTGTATTGTCAAAAAGTATTGGAGAGCACGTGCTGTAATGGCAAAGGTGCTATTTGTTGTGTGCAGCATTAGCAAAAAAATATATCTACGAGGTAAGATTTAAAAGTTCCTGGACTGAGTCTATAGCTTAAAAAATATTACTAATGAAATTGCTGAAACACATCCTCCTTCGAAATAAGACCCTTGAGTAACAACACACATTTTCTATAGCTTGTAGGAATCCATTTTAAGCCATGTTCTTTAATCTAGCCTGCTATGTACTTTTGACTTCATCTGTAGATTGAAATCGACGACCTTGCAAGCAATGTGCCGGTTAAGGAAATACGTTGAAGTCACCAGGGGTGAGTTCAGGAGAGTAAAGAGGATGTGGCAAACATTTTTGTCAGGGAAACTAAGAGGGATCAGTGTGCGGGAGTGTTATCATACAAAATACCCATGACTGTGCTGAGCCCACAATTTTGGTCTCTTCTTTCAGATCAACTTACACAAAAGACGCAAGATGTTTACATAGAGTTTATTGTTCGGAATGTATCTTTCAGCGATAAATTCCAGATACATAATATCCTGGATATCGAAAAACACCTGTAGCAGGACCTTCCCTTTAGAGCGATCTTGGTGAAATTTCTGCTTGCGTTGAGATTGTGGTGATTTCCAAGTTGCCGATGCTCTCTTGAATTGTGGGTGGTATAAAGAACACCATTTTTCGTCTTCAGGAACATTTCTTCCAAGTAAGGAAGGATATTTGTCAACAGCTGAGATTAAGCCTCCCGTCATTCCATTCGAATTGCGTTATGGTCTTCGTTTAACATGCGGGGAACAATATGTTGGCACAGCCTATACATGCTGATATCCTTAGCCAGTATCCGTTGACATGTGGCCTCAGATATCCCAACTGATTCTGCTATTTGCACTATTGTTTGAAGCCTGTTCTTACGTACCGCCTCAGAAACCTTTTTCGATGTTTTCAGCAGAGTAGGAAGTCTGCAGACGTGCAGAGCTTCCACGGTCTTCGACACTTACTTTCCCTGCCTTCTCTAAAAAGTCGATGCCACTCAAAAGCATGCGTTAGCGATAATATATCACTACCGTACACATGATTCAATATTTCGTAAGTCTCCGTAGCACTATTTCCCAAGAGAACACAAAATTTCATATTCATTCTCTGCTCCACAAATGCCGTTTTTTTTTCAATCGCCGGGTACTAAATGCATCCGCCTACAAAATACGACACCGTGGCAAGCCACCGACCCCGCAATGTGGGCCAAACCCCATTTAGAAAAGAGGAAGGACGTAGTAATACAGAAACGTTATCGTAGTCACTCTATTTCAAGAAATTTTCACGTTATAGGCTCAGTGCGGGAACTTTGGAATTCTACCTCGTATAATAGCAATATCTTTCGTGTTTCTTTTCTTTTTAAGCGAATTTCGATGTGATTATTTCTCTCTTACCGAGATTTTTCTTGTTCAGTATTTGCTTTTTGTACCTTTTAAACATTTGTTTACATTATAACTGTGAAATTTCTTTGTTAACAAGTTCTGTCAAAACTTTTTATTTCTCTAAAAAGATTAGAATTTATAATAAAGTCTGTGTGCCGCGATGGTTGTTTCCCGAAAGGTTAGTGGTTTGTTGCTTTAAATCCTAAGGACAGTGCTTCTCAAACTTTCAGTATTTGCGACCCAATTTTCAATCATAATTTTATCCCCCCATTACAATAACAGGCAATTTAATGTAGCAATAATGTACTTTGATGCTAACGCTACAATACGGTTTTAATTATACATCGTACAAATTATATATATATATGTATATATATATCAAGACAAGAATTCAATTTTGCATATGTTACTTATATTTTAAAGTATATTGCATATATTTTAAATAAAGTACTTAAGAAAAAAATTTGTTTTAAATCTTTTAATTTCGAGTTTTTTTATATGCTTGCACCCATACGTAGAGTTATCACCCCCCCCCCTCGTAAGGAGGGGTTCCCCACAATTTTATAATCACTGCTTTTGGGTGAGCTTTATCCCTTCCAATATCCTTCTGAACGATTTTTTCTTTATACTCTAAATAATAAATATATATATATATAAATGAATATTTTTAACACTATATAAATTATAATTCATGCTATATACATGATATTCCTCACTATATAATTAGAAGTATATATTTTTCGGAAATCAGTTTTTTTATTTTCGTTTTGTATTCAAAAACATTATGTCAATTTTTTTTCTCATTCAAGTAATCTGTACACAAAATTTCAATTGACTTTTTAAAAACGCGTTCTATTATTAAGCCTTTAAAGTACTCCACGCTTTCAAATAATATCTTTTATTTAAATATTGTTATGAATGAAAACTTTTGAGAAATATTTTTAATACATTTTTACTTTCTCTATAATATTTAAAGTATCAAATTTTTCTTTTCCGTTTTACTTTCTGAAACTAGAAAAGAAAAAGTACAAACAAAAAGTATCTGTTAATTGCAATTTTTCTTTTCTTTTTTCCGAACATCACGTTCCTATGAACAAGTGACCAAAAAGTTCTTTTTTCAACACTCTTCTCAAGCACATTTTCACAAACAATCATTTGATTAAATGAGGATGAAAGGAAGCAGATCTCACGCATCTCAGCGTCAGTACATGGATGCAAAACTCCAGATTGATTGCTTCCTCGATGGATTGCGACATGTTTTTAAAAAGTTAGTCTGATAGAATTCGAAGAATTTGGAATCTCTTTGAAAGAAATTACGTAATTCAATTAGTTACTCAAAATCAGAGATTCAAATACGCATTTTTTCAAAACTTTTCCAAGTCTTCAAAGAATGTTTTCATATCTTTTTCTGGAAAAGTAAAGTTCTATGTAGTAAAAATACACAATAAAACTTCATAACAATGCATATCGTCATACTTAATGCAGATATAAGTTAGTGGAGATGTTGTAGTAAAGATTTTCCTGTTGGGTAATAAGGACTTCTCAAAGTTAAATCGTACTGTACCTCTAGATATTTACCGTGTAAATTATGAACCCGAGTAAAAAGTTCGCGAAGACACTCCTCATCACTAATCTAGGGATTTTCATTATAAGAAATTTGTACAACGGTCCCTTATACAGGGTGATTCTAAAATCATGGGACAAACTTTGAGAGGTGGTAGAGTACGCTAAGACAAACAATTTTTATACGAAATTCAGGAGGGAAGTGCCACGTTGAGGCACAAACAGAAAAAAAGTAATACATTAACGGAACCGTAAAACGTTCATTTGCTTCATATTTAACGAGTGATTCCGTAGAGTAAATGTTAAAAAGGTTTTAGAAATTGCATCCCACCAACAATCCTACAGAAAACTCTCCAAACGATTGGTTGACTAACATGTAGACGACATGCTACAACCCTTGTACTGGTGCTGGGGTTTCGCCCACAGGATTCAAGATGACTTCTTTTAGGTGTATTTGTTGTATAGTCCTCTCGATCTACGCCTTCCATCGGTACTGGCGATAAATAAACCATTTTCAAACAGCTGCTGAAACAATATGTGGTTCGGCATACGTCAACTTGGAAAGCGTTCCTGATACAGACATAGTTTTGCTCTGCTTTTACCATTAGCAGCACCATACATTAAATGTATGTTTGCCTTTTTGCTGTTATTACCCCTAACGACCGAAATCTTAAGCGCAAACGCCAATTTTGGTGGTACAGTAGATCACCGGCACAGCTTTTCTGCCTTCAAATTGTCAGCCAATTACTCCATAAAGGTCGTTAAGTATGCATGATGGTTGGTGGAAGCAATTTCTAAAACTCTTTTAACAATTTCGCTACGGAATCAGTCGTTAAGCCTGATGCTAATGAATGATTTCGTTTCCGTTAATGTGTTATTTTTTTCTGTTTGTGCCTCAACGTGGCACTTCCACCCAAAAATTCCTATACAAAAATTGTTTGTTTTAGTGCTTTCTACCACCCCTCAAAGTTTGTCCCATGGTTTTAGAATACCCCTGTGGTAAATTCTTCGGAATATTGTCTTTAATATAGAAAATAATTATTATATACTTTTACTCAAAGCTGTATTTATCATTTGTTGGGCCCAAATGCAAGGTGAATGAAGAAACTCCTAATACCACCCTTGTCGGAGTCCCCCATAATTTTAATTTCCTTACCGCTTATAGTGTGTAATTGCCAGAGTAATTACTAGGCAACAGACACCAAAAAGCTTTTCTGTCAAATTCCCCTGATGGATTGGTTAACCGAGCTAAAACTTTCTTTAAATGACTAGCACTACAATACCAATCAACTTATTTTATATACTCGCCAACTATTTTCATTGAATTTTTCATCATCAAAAATTCAAAGAATCTGGCTTGGTAGATATTTTAGTTTAATGAACATATGTGAAATACATTTTCTTGGATAAAAATTTTCGCCTCTTATAAGCCCATATTGTTATTGCCTATATTCGTCCTTGCTTCCAGTTCTAAATGCTGATGCCTGTTAAAACACTGTCAGGGCTCCAAATTATGGGGTTCTCGTGTTGCTTGAAAATTGTTTTAGCCTAAATTCTAAATGTATACTACGTAATAACTATATGTACATGATAACTCATGTGCTTCCAACCAATCAGTTCACAAATTCATGTGACGTTGTAGTTTTATGATAAATGCAATAATGTGTTTTCTCCCAATCAGTTCAAGTTCTTCGCTGTTGCCAGATTTTGCTTTGAGGTGGTCTCTACTAAAGGACAGATTTTCTGCTAGGGAACAAATGATGTCTCAACGATTACGTAATTTCAAATGAGAAAGAATTCAAGTCAGGACATGTAATGTTCTGAGGCAAGATGTTTAACCCTCTCACTGCGCATCCCGGTATTTCCACGGGCAACGCAGATGTATCAAAATTTGCTCAAACCACGATTTCCGTGGGTATGTACTTTTTCCGACTACTTAGCTGTGCAATCCATGCTGTTCTTGTTTATGTTTTCATTTGTGTTTTTATGTTAATATTTGTATGACCTAATGTTACACTTTAAAATAAAAACTGTTTTACAGAAATATTTTTTATATTTTAATTCTAAATGAAGATTTAATATATAGCTTTGAAATGCGCAGTAAATAAATACGCAATTTTGGAGCCTACTTTGACAAAATAACTACGCAGCGAGAGGTTTAAGTTCTATGGCAAGTCAACATTTGACCTCCTTTTATCCAACCGACAGAGAAGTGACCAACACAGCTCCTATGACAATCTCTGGCTTAAAATCCACCGTACGAGGGGTGACAAGGACCAATGGATAAGTAGAAATTCCGTTTACGTCCAAACAGAAGTGATTCTGCGTCACGTGTTGCTTAAAAAGACGTGAAGTATTCCATCTTTAACAGACACTAAAACGGGAAACCCAGACGCTTCAACACTACGACGCCCAGACTCTCCAAGATACCCCTAGACTTTCTCTCAGACTGGTTTCCAAACGGGCTTTAGCACTCTCTCTCTCTCTCACCCACATTGAACTATTTAGATCATCTAGATAATGAGCATCACAATGTCGTCCTAACGCAACCTTCACATCAGTCGTGCGTCTGAACAGCTTCTTCAAGAATATTTTTTTTTGAAAAAGTATATATATATATTTGTCAACAATAATAACACACATAAGTAAGCAAAATACATTTTATGTTAAAGCACATGCATAAAACAGGATTTTTTTTTTTTAATCTTGGAAAATTTTTGATGATTTTTTTTCTTCTAAATACTGGAACAGTTTTACCCAATTATAAAATTTGAAACTTGTACAAACCAAATAGGAAGTGCAAGTTTAACGTCAGTTTCAAATTCGGTGGAGAATACTTGCTTGTCTTTATCATGGGACCGTCAGAAATATATCCCATTAACATAATGTAAGGGATTGTAGAACCGTATAATTCAAATTTTTCTTTACAATATCTGAAAGATATGACCATTTTACTTTGAATTGTACTGTGGCTATACTACATCTAACCCCCTCTCAAAATATACAAATTCTTTACTTATCTTTTTGAATAAAGAGCTCAATGAAATGCATTTTTCTCGTACGTTTCTAATGTTAAACTACATCTTTGTTCAATGTATCAGTCACCAAACGTCTTTAATTTATCCTTCCAATGTGCATCAAAAACTTCAATAGCTTTTAATTTGTTTTCAGCTTATTACATATACAAAGTTTGCACTAATGAAAAGGGGAAAAGTTGAATAAAAATACCTTTACTGATCAAAATAAATTGCCATGAACATTGTAACACAGATTCCATCGTTCCGACAGTAGGCCTATGAATTCGGCGTAGAAAGATCGTGGTTAGTTTTCAAAGAAGTTTTCATAACTTCCTTTATTTCATCATCCCAATAGAAATGTAAAGCTCTCTAAAGTGGAAAATAGTTTGGAAGGGTGCCAAATCCGGAATGTACGGTGTTGTACAAACACCTTGGAATAGAATTTTCTTTGATTGTCTGAGTTTCACGAAGACGTTTGAGCCGGCATTGTTGTGGAGATCTGATACCGTTTGCCTCCCATCACAAAAACTTTTGCTCCATTTGTTCGAACTAAGCAGTGCTCTTTCTAGACTGCCTTTTCGCTGATAGATACCCACCTCCAGCTTATCTTTCGCAATCAGAACTATTCTACCACGCATTGTTCAAATATGGACGTACCATGAATAGCAAGACTTTACTTTTGATTTATTTTCTCTACCACGAAAAAGCTTCGTTTTTGCTCATCAAATGTGTTGAGCACCTCATACCTCCCTTTATATCCATGTTCGGTGGCACTGTTATAGCTGGAACCATTCTGGCACAATTGAATGTGTCTACTTTTCATTTGGGCAATCCTTATATATACATTTAAAGAATCACTACACATTATTTTTATATGAAATGTTATCAACAGTGCTTCTTGCTTTAAGAGCTTATATAAATTTCAGGTATCTTTTTAAAAATATCATTAAATTTGACAATTGTTATAAAATTCCATTTATGCTTCAAAAAAATAATTTATTGTGTAAAAAGTCAAAACTGATACACCATTGTGAATTTTATGAATGCCCACAGAAAATTGTGATTCTTTTTAAGGTACTCTTCTATCACGTCTATGAATGGAAGAACCGAGCCATAAATCCCGGAAAACCCTCTTATCTCAACCCCCTCTCCTCCCAGCCGCCTGAGCGATTGCACAGTTCAGTGGCGAAAAGTAACAAATTTTCTCCCATTTCACACGCTTTAAGCCGCTGTTCTCCGTGGAAGAAAAATAAACAAACAAAAAAGGATGCATCAGTCTCTCGTCTTCTATGCATTTTTTTCCCCTTCGTCGATGTACTCGATTTTTTTTAGAACAACCTACGGCACTGCAAAGCAATTCTTAAAATGTGGGTTTCTTTAAAAAAAAAGTCCTTTTTCTTTGGAACACGTTCGATCGTTCTCTCCTTCACCTCTGTCACAATCCCTTTCACCTAACTTCCTTTGAAGTGCTTTTTTTATTCCTTCAAAGGGTTTGGACTATGGGGAAGGGCCCATTTCAAAAGTATTCTCTGTGCTTCAAAATCAAAAAAGAAATGAAATATGAGGTTGAAAAAAGCAACAAAAAAAAGTAATATTTCTCTAGGCAGCATTAAAAAAAGAAAAATGTACATCCAAATTCATAAGCAAAGGAACTGATTTTCTGTTTTCATTCGATGAGTTCTTAAAATGCATCATAATTTACCTCATTAAGTTCAATTATACAAAAGCCATCTCATAAGGAATGAAGATGTAAGCATTTTTCAAACCATAACTTACAGATGGCGCCACCAGGAGGAGTGCTGGTACGGTTTCCCTTTGGTGGTGGAACAGAAACCACTGGGGAGTGAATCCTAAGTCTGCTTGATATCTAGTATGCACCAAAGTGCAGGAATCTTTCCCAACGCTGTTTTAAAAGATGCAAAGAATATAGAATTATAGTTAGAAGAATTAGTAGTCGAATTTAGCAATTAGAAGAGTGCCTATATACAGGAAATAAATTATACCAGCCCAGATATAGGTCCTTTATTGTTATTGAATGGTTTCTGATTCATCACAGATGTTATAAACTGTATCTTCCACTTTTACTGTCGAGACTTAATTTGTCATCTCATTATGTTAATTTGAATAATATATTATCTAATTTTATTCTATTTCATTTAGAGCAGATCGATTTTAATTTGTCGAGGGAGTACTTTCTTATTTCTCAAATTTCATTATTATTTATTGGTTATAAACGTCGAACATAGAAGCAGCACGAGGGTTGGTAGCCATGTACTTTGTAATTTTGAACCACCTTCAAATGCAGAAACAAATAGCCTAGAAAGTACATGGACTGCTTTTTCTGATGTTAGATATGAAATACTCTTTTTCAAAACAACTAAAAAAGGTTGAAGGAACAAATGTCAGCTTTTATGCTAAGATCAGTAGTCAGTATTGCAATTGTTCCGCTTGTAACTGATTCAGATTAAAATATTGAGAAACTCTAGTTTAAATTAGGATTTGTGGTCATTGTTATGGAATTCAGTATTAGATACAAATTGCATTTATTTCCCCACTTTCTGTTTCTTTATTACCATAACTATTATTGTTAAATAGAGTTTATTAGAACCAAATAAAAAAATGATAAATTTTTTTTTAAAATATTTTTTTCACTCTTGTTATTTAAACTGGATGGGGTTTAGGACATATTCTAAAACTGAGCACCAGAAGACTATATACGTGTTATAAATAGTGCTGCGAATTTTGTGTAATAATACTTAAAATAATACTATATACTGAATGTGCAGTACGTTAATATTACTTTCTGTTGTATTTATTCTGTGATAAAAATTGTAATATTCGCAAGCAACGACGGTCTTTACATTACAATGCCGATTCAGTGGAAACTTGGCGATGTGTTGGCGATAAAGCTAAGTTGGCCATATTTTTGGCGACTTTGCGACCAAATGGATGTTTCTGGAATTTACTAGAGAAATCTTGAAGCTGATCTTTGGGAAAAGATTCGTGCAGCCTAATAATAGGAGTCACTCGCCGAAACTGAGTGAGTATTACTTTGGCTGCTGAAGAGAACGAGAAGTTATTTAGAAAAATCTTATAAAAAAACTGGTATTTTAGGCATTAATAGTTATGTCTCAGCGCTGCGTAAGATGTGAAGACCTTCTGGGATTTATTAAGCTGAATTTAGTGCTGTATCCTGTGTTTCAAGAACTATTTTTCTACAAAGAGTCTTCATCGCTCCTGAAGAATTGTCTTGCTCTTTGAGACTGGTAAAATGAAACCCTCTAACCCCGATCTAAAAAGCAATAGTATCCTAGAACTGTGGAGCGTCACGCAGTACGAGTGACTTCTATTGTGTTGGTACTGGTACTGGGTTGAATGGGAGCAGTTTTTTTCTTTCGAACTTTTATCCTTTCAGATCGCTCTTTCTAAAATTTAATTATAGACAAACGCAGTTATTGTAGACTAATAAAGTATAGAATTGCATTTTGTGTGACAAAAATTATTTGTGTAGTTCTAACGAGTTAAAAAGATGTTTATTGAGCGTAAAGTCCTTTCTATGAACACTATTTTATCACATTTGTGTACCTAAATTTAGGGCTTTCGCAGAACGAAAAAACATTTTGCTTAGAAGTTTTATTAGTATCAAATATTTTGCTTTTATAGTTTTCAAAAAGTTTCACTTTTTTCAAAAGCTTTTTATCTGCCTTCGAAATTTTGTATTTACTCTCATTAATTATGATACTATAGTCCTCCCCCTCACACACACTTGATTAAGAAATAATCAATCCTAATCAAAATTTTATTTTATTTTGTATTCATTCATTTTTTTTAATGAAGGTACATCGCTACTAAAATTTTAACCGATAACATATCTGAAAAATGTTATCAAAGAAACATTGAAACTTTATCAATAGGATTTCATACATAAAATACACAAATACAAAGGAAAAAATCCACGTACCTTTCTTTTTGAACACAGGTAATTATCATAATTAGTCCTTAATTATGTTTTTAATCCTTTTTTACTCAAAATTTCAAGTTATTCTAAAAAGGAAAATATACATTCCATTTCATTACGTTAATTATCAACCAAAAATAGAGAGCGATAAAACACAGTACCGGATTCCTTCTTTCTAAAAAGAATTCAAGAAAAAATAAATTCGTCGTTCCATTAAGAAGAGTGAAATAGATTTTTGTAAAATTTTGCGATTCGTTATTGTTTCCCTCAAGGGCAGGAAAGAATCAGAAAATATGTCGCACAAGAAGATATTGCACCCAGGGAGCCTATCTTTTATTCATCATCTCCCTGAATGGAGAAACGTGTTTTGTAAACATTCCCTTCTTTGTACACGGAATGCCTTCGGGAGTAGTGAATTAATTTGTTTGGAATCTTCTCCGAAAGCAAAAGAAAAAATAATGAAAATGATTTTTCGAAATATATCATGTTTCTATTCTCATGATTTGAGACTCTTTTAACTTCTCTTGTTGTTCATAAAATGAATGCCTCCACAAAATCATTTACATTGTCCAGTAATTGCTTACAATTCCATTTTACACCAGTGAATGGTAGATAGATATGCAGATAAATTAGTAAATAAGCGCGAGTATGTATTTTGACATTAGCGTATTTTGCAAGCCTATACAGTCCTGAACAGATTTTTTAGTCGACTTGAAAATACTTTGCCTTCTTTAACAAATGAATAAAATCATCCTCGAATGACAGCTGATTTTTCTTGCATATAAAAATGACTAATAATTTTTTACAGATTTTGAGGGACGAAATCCGAAACAACACACCAATATTGATTTCAATTAAAAACGCTGCAAATGAAGGAGAGCAGTGGTGCACACAAGGGGGGTGGAGTCCTAGAGGTCCGCCCTCCCCAAAGCCCTTGAGTTTTTTCGATTGATGGTAATCTATATATATATATATATATATATATGTCTGTCTGTACTCGATAGATTCAAAAACCATACATCCAATTGCCGTGAAAATTTGGGATATTATTAGGTATATCCCAGGGAAGGTTTTTGAAATTTTTTTAAAAAATCTGAATTGGGGTTCTAGGTGCTCCCGAACAAATATTCCAAAACTATATACAGGGTGTCCCAAAAAATGTATACACATTTTAGCAGCTGATAGACTTAGAGATCATTAGAGAGGACTTTGAACAGGAAGGGAGTTTTATTTCCAGCAAGATGGGGCACCTCCACACTGCCATCGTGATGTTAGATCCTTTCTGGATGGGATCTTGCCAAACAGGTGGATTGGACGGAGAGGTTTTGTCGAATACCCTCCACATTCACCAGCCCTCACACCACTAGACTTCTTTTTATGGGGATACCTAAAGGACAAAGTCTACGAACAGAAACCTGCAACAGTTGTTCAATTGAAGGCAACCATTGAACATGAATGTACGAATATCCCAAGAAAATTGTTCCATCATGTGTGCTATTCCATCGCTTCGCGTTGTCAACAGTGTCTGGAGAAGAACGGACATCAGTTTGAGAACATGCGATAACAAGACAATAGAATGATATTTGTAGAATCTTTTACATGTTGAAAATTATTCGAATTATAATAAACCCCAAATTTACTATTATTTAAAGTGTGTATACATTTTTTTGGGACAACCTGTAAATAAAGGAGAAAAGCGACTCGCTCACTCACTCACTGACTGACTAATCACGATATCTCCGGAACTATTCATCCTAGGGACTTGAAGTTTCGTAGACATGTTTCTTTCAAGGAGTAGAGATCCACTAAGAACGAATTTTGCGAAATTCGAAACGCAAGGGGCGTTACGGGGTTAAGGGGAGATATAAATAATCATTCCAATTTTTAAACTACTGGACGTACAGTCTTGAAATATGATAACAGAAACCTTTTATGGATTAAAATCCCCTATGTAACGTGCTTTGTGAAAATCGACCCCCTAGGTGTCGTTGCGGGTGCTCAAGGGGCGTTATAGATATCTTTTTCCATTTTTAATTTATTAGACGCATAGTCTTCAAATTTGGTAAGCAGATTCTTTTCGTAGAGTAGAGAACCGCTACAAAATGGGTTTTGAGAAAATCAACCCTCAAGTCTCATTTCAGAGGATTAAGGGGCGTAATAGATTGATATTTCCGTTTTTAAACTATTAGATCTACCTGCTTGAAAATTGGTAGGCATGTTCCTTTCATGAAATAGAGTTCTTCTAACAAAAAGTAAAACGAAAATCGACCCCTAAGGTGAGTTGCGAAGGGTCAAGAGGAGTTATAGAAAAAAATTCATGTTTTCCAATTGTTAGACCCACATACTTGAAATTTGTTAGGGATCCAATAAGAATATATTTGAGGGAAATGTGAACTCCTGGGGTAGCAGGTGGTTTCTGGGACGTACTGACAAAAAAAATCCTTTTTTCGAACTACAAGGACTATAACAATGAAATTTGGTTTGCGTTTTTCTTTTGTTGAATTGAATTCCGCCAAGAACAATAATTTTGGAAAACGACTCTCAACGGGATTGATAGCAAAAATATCATTTTTTTTCCTGTTAGATTTAGACTTGAAATTTGGCTTGCATGTTCATTTTAAAGAGTAGAGATCCACCGAAAATTGGTTTTGCGGAAATCCACTTGGTTATAGGGTTACGAAAGTGCAAACATCATTCTGTACTTCAATTTGTAATGCCGGTCGGTTCCTGCTTCCATCTGAAACCTCTTGTCTACCCGCAAATCCGGCTAGGTGTGTGGGAGAAACTGAATAATCAACAGACATGATTTCACACTTACTAATTTATTGACACCAAAATATCAATCAGACACAATAACAATCTAATTAAGATAACTGATCAGATAGTAGAGCGCGGAGGTGAGATTCAATAACACGGGGATAATACCACGGCCCCTCAACTGATTCCCTAATAGCTTAAACACGCTCACAATATAAATTACGCGCCGCACACTAATAAGCTAACTTCTAACTAAACAAGGCTCACGATACCTTTACTTTTATAAAGCAGATCCTACATTTGAATCTTGCAGGAGATCTTTATCTGGATTGAATCACTGTCGTTGGATCCACTTTCAGTAATCCGTTTCATGGACAAACTCCAAAATTAATAATTCCACGATCCTTCAATCTTCAACTAACAAACTAACTCGCCAATTCACTTGCCAACTCTTTGCTAACTGTAACTTGCCAACCCTTTAAACTCGCGAAAGCAGATTTTATATAATATACTTCATTTATATATATATAATCACGCTTTCTTAGTTGGCGAAAGTTGGTTAAAATAAATATTTTTCTAAAAGTGTCATGAAGGGATTAGTAGAACCGCGTATAGATCCGTCACAAATTTTAGAGATTTTTAAGAGATACAAATTAGATGAGTTCTGCTCTTTTTCTTATTAAGAGGCGACAGTTACAGGTATAAGTATATTTTTCAATACAATCGAATTCTTAATGCTAGGACTTCGATATTAATAATTTATATATATTTTTTAACAGTATATATTTATAGAACATCATGAAATACCCAGTGAAGCGAGTGGGTAACGGCTAGTCCTATATATATGTATAAAACGTAAAATTTAATTAAGTGCTTGTAATTAACAATTTATTTTTTTAATTAATGGTAATTATTAGTTCAATAAATTAATCTTTTTTGTTAACAAAATCGCCACAATCAGAAGAATCAATTGGTGCTGTATTGAGGTATGATACGAGTTGGGGGACATTCGACCATGGACCCCCCCCCCCGAAAAATTCTTGTGCGCGCTATACTGAGGGAAAGTGTTTATTAATGTCGCACTCTAAAGCAACGCGAGGGCTATTGGTGATGGACCTGGTAATTTTGAACCACGGTCAAGAGATGAGGACGATATCTGAGCCGCCCCGCCTCCCTGAATTTTCACAACATTCCTACGGGAAGTCTTTGAACTCTACAGATTTTATGTGCATCATCCCCTTAAGGCTACAGTGGACAGTAAAATTTTTTTTTAATTTGTTACACACATGCTCCAAATTTTGACTGCCAGTATTTAAGTTATAACTATATATATAAAACTATATAAAAAATTTGGTGAGAAAAAAATGAGTAGTTTTTAAGAAATTAAAAAAATTTAACGATAATTTCAAAATTTCAAAACGTTCCATGCGTTTTGATTTTTTTTTTAAATTTCATATTTTTAACTGATTTAACTTCTTTAAGCAATTCTTTAGAAATTTATGCATGTAAAGTAATGTTTTATATGATAATTTACAAAGTATGGGTAAACGCAAATTTTTATATGGAATTTTCAAGACTTTTAATGATTTTATACATAAAAAACTTTAATTTCTTCTTTCATCCTTTCACTATTACTACAATGCATCCAAGAAGTTATAATTACATTTTAGAAGAATAATGTTGGAAAGTTTTGTTATAATTGGACAAAAATTGCAACGCATGGAACATTTTGAATTTTGGTTTCGAGGCAAATTTTTGATTTTGAGAAAAACAGCTTTTTTTATTTTAAAGGAAATTAACTTAGCTTTTTATAAAAAAATGAAGATATAAATATAAATTTGAAATATAAAAACACTAATATCATAACAAATGTAAGATAAGTGCAGAATATATACATATAAGTGCAATATTTATTGTAACAGTCACATCGACATGTGGTACACATAGTGATAAAAATTGAAAAGTAAGCTGGAACTTTCTAATAATATCAGAAGTAAATTAGCAGAATGTATTCCATTATTATTTTATCTCAACCGGATAATATATTATATATTTCATAAATCACAATAAGTAAAATAAAGTATTTCAATAGGATTAAATTACAAAAATTCAAAACAGTTTCGAGGCAAATTTTTGATTTTGAGAGAAACAACTATTTTGATTTTATAAGAAAATAACTGATTTTTTAAAAAAAATTAAAGATATATAAGTATAAATTTGAAAAACACTAATATCACATATAAACATAAGATAGGTGCAGAATATATATATAAAAGATTCTGCAATATTTATTGTAACAGTCACATTAGTACGCTTGGTATATATAGTAATAAAACTTGAAAGATAAGCTAGAACTTTCTAATAATATCTAAAGTAAATTAGTAGAATGTATTTCATCAACCAGATAGTAAATTATATATTTCGTTAATCACAATGAGTAAAAATAAAGTATTTCAATACAATTAAATTATAAAAATGCAAAACAGTAATAAATTCAATTACACATAAAAAGAAAAAGTCTGAAAAAAAATTAAAAGGCACCGGCAATTTAGGCTACATCTTTATTAGTAGTATTTCTTTTCCTTTCCTCTCTTTTCACAGAAATATTTTGAGAAATGCGTCGTTTATCCTGTCTTTCAGCAATAGTCAAAGAAAAACTATCATTAAGGCTTGAGTCCTCTTTTGATTCAAGTGATTTCACGTAGCCCAAATTGTGCTTTTCGACGGCATCCGTAACTGCTATTTCTAGCCTCCTTTTGGACACGAATACCTCTTTTGGGCATTTTCGCCAAATGCAGCTATGCAGATTTTCATTACAATTCTGCGTCTTGACTCCTACGCATCTTTCAAGAATGATGTCTGAAGCTAAACGTTGGTAAACAGGCATAATTTTTTCAACAACTTGTTGCGACAAGCAAGTTCTCATGGAACTATGTGACCCTGGGGTTTCACCTTTGGCTATTGCTCTTTTATAAAAACACCATGATGATTCCCCTTCAGGACACTTACCATGCGTAGGATTTTCGTCAGTTGATGAGCAATGCATCCGGCTGGCATATATAGCAGTTTTCATTTTTGGGTATTAGGAACATTATCTTTTATAGCTTTTCTGTAGTAATTTTGCAACTTTGTTATGTTTTATCTGTAAGGCTTCCCTGCTTACGCCCACCAAGAGTCACCTTCTTCACCTTCCACTCTTTTACTTTGTTGCGTAACGATGTGCCTAGCCTCTTCGCAACATGATTCAAGCACTCTTTTTTCCTTTTCGATTTTACCCCAGAACCATATACTTCATTTTCTGACAAAAATTGAAAAGTTTTCGAATCATCATCACTCAGCATGGAAACGAATCTCATTTGGCAATCACTTATTGACCGTCTCCACATAATTAGTGCAGTATGCATCTCCATGGCTCCAGACGTTCCATCGAAATTTTTGTCACACTCATCCATATGTCATTTTTGCCAAATGTGAAATTCCGCACTATCGGCTCCCATATCTCGACCAGTAATTGTGCAATTATCACAGTATTTCGACAATACTTCAAAGTCAAGAACAAGTCCACTAAGGACATCGATGATTATTCCTAATCCTAGGTTAGATGTATGTCCTCGCTTTTGCCATGTACCGTCATATGACACACTCACGTCAATGATTTCCTGATATTTTAGAGAAGAATCAACTTTTATGTGAGCTTCTCTAGCTGCTTGACGTGACATTCCGAGCATTTTTTTCTTCACTTCTTTGTTTTTAACCGATAAGTTCTGCATGCATTTGGCAAATGTTTTTCTGTCCATTGTTGGCATGTTGAGCACAGATGAAAAAGTTTCCAAAGCAGCATGCCCTCTGCCTATGGATAGGAAGGCACTCACCAGCTTGCTGTTAATATCATGTGAATTTTTAGACTCCTCTTGGAAACTTGAATACACACTTCCATAGCTTTCATGGCATGATTCACATAAAAGTTCCATTTTTGTAGAATATCCCATGGATTGGTGTTGTTTTATAACAAGGGCACAGTTTGTACAATATTTGCAAGGACCTTTTTGCAATAGTTCAGAAAACACAGCCTTGTGGGTGAAAATATAACTTGCCTCAGGTTGGGAAGATGTACTTGGGTCAGATAATGGATCCCTCTGTAATATAAAACTGTTTTTTTCATCAACAGTTTCAGGAGATTTCTGCCATCGCTTCTTGCTGTTTTCAGACAACATCTTCCTCCTTTTGGTAGGACGACCCTTAGGTTTTCTATATCTCTATGATATAAGATCCATACTAATAATTTTAAACAACAAATGCGATTTAAAAGAACTTTTTGTTTTGGTAAAATCAATATAAGGTTTGAGTAAAGTTGAACGAAAAAGGCAAACCGAAGTTTGAACGAATGGTAAACAAATAATGTCAATTTAGGTCTCAGATACAATTAAAGCAAAGTGTTGCTAACCTGAACTTGATAAATTAACATTTAAAAATAAAATTAGTGACGCTTTGTCTACAGTAAATAAAATTTTCCTGTCAAAGTGCATGACATTAGAAAATGTAAACAAAGGGGCGTAGTCATGGATGACTAATTCGAAACTACCCTATAACTCAGTAAAAAATGCATAAAACCAAAAAATTGTTTTTGCGTTTGATAGAGAGGCTAATAAAATATTATAATCAGCAAAAAAATTTTTTTTCGATATTTTGGACAATATTCCACATTTTAACTGTCCACTGTAGCCTTAATAAGAAGGATCTTCATTGGTACTGGGGCTCGAACTCATGTCACGTTGGCCATTTTGCATTCATAATCATTAGGCTACCGCGGCTACAGCAATGCTATACGTTAAAAGTATCGGTGCAGTTAAATAAAATGTGAAAGAATGGATGCTTTCATAAAATGTCATGTTTTTTACTCAACAAATTACTAAACTTGCATTACTTCTGGCTAATGCATTCCAATCTCTAAAGCATTTTAGTTCAGCATCAGAATATAGGGAATCCAAAAAATTATTGCTATACTTTCAAAAATAAATTGAAACTAAACAAAGATTTTCCCTTCCCATTCGAAACAGTAAATATTAAAGTTTTTGTTTAATAAAATGCTAACTAGATAAAACAACGTCCCTGTTTTGCAACCTTCTATTTTCAAAATGTCTTCACCACAAGAACAAGGGCAAGTTATAGCATGGTTTATCTAAATCTTCAACACATGTTAACTACAGTTAACACATGTTAAGTAGTAACACATGATAACACTTCAACACATATTAAACTTCAGTGTGGCACCACCAATATGCGGTTTGCAAGTGAGAAAAAGTTCCCTGAGCGATAAATGTAAAGAGAAGAAGTCCAAAACCATGGCTTCCTAGATCTCTAGGCATAACATCTTTGGTCTTCTTGTGAAAATGCATGAAAAACTTTGTTTTCTAATTTCCAATTCGAAACACTAATGCATTGAAAAGTTGAACTTCAGCGACTGTTCAGGATGGTGATCCAGTAATGTTTCATAAAACGTGGCCAGAAATCTCGTATGATATTGATGTTTTAGCACAAGTACACTGACAGAAAAAAATCCCAACACCAAGAAAAAATATGTAGATTGTCTAGTTAGCATGTTTAATTGATTAAATTTTCTAGGTCCCAGATTAATTTACGGTCAAGAAAAAGCATTTCAAATGTGCAATTCTGTTACATTAATAGCCAGTGTAACCTCCAGAATTTTAAATGAAAGCGTGCAAGTACTATGTCAATACAGGAGCCGAATGTCACTTTGTTGCATGGAGTTCCATGCTTGTTGTACTTGTTGTGTCCCTACTGGGACGGTCAATGCTGGCTGTGGATAATACTGGAGTTGTCGTCCAATGATATTCCATATGTGCTCAATTGGAGACAGAACTAGTGATCTCACAGGCCAAGATAACATGTCAGCACTGTAGAGCCAATTGACTTAAAGCAGCGATAAGAAGGGCGTTATCCTGTTCGAAAACTCTCCCTTGAATGATGTTCATGACTAACAGCACTATAGGTTGAATTATCAGACTGACGTACAAATTTACAGACAGTGCGTTTGGGATAGTCACGAGAGCAATCCTGCAGTCATAGAAAATAGCTCCTCAGACCATGACTCCAGATGTGGGTCCAGTGTGTCTAAGTCATAGACAGTTTGGCTGCAGGTGTTCCCCTGGCATCCTTCTGACCAATACACGGACAACACTGGCACCAAGGCATAACCTGCTTTCATCAGATAATACAAAAGATCTCCACTCGATCCTCCAATGAGCTCTGGCTTAACATCACTGGAGTCGCAAACGGCAATGGCTTGGAGTCAGTGGAATACACGTTACTGGGAGACTGGCTCGGAGCTGTCCTTGAAGTAACCGATTTCTAATTCGTTGTGTCACTGCGGTACCAACTGCGGCTCAAATTCCTGCCGCAGACGCAGTACGATGCGCCACAGCCGTTGGCCGAATTTTGCGGCCTTTCCTCTCAGTAGTGCCCGTGGCTGCCTGGAACCCGGTCTTCTTGAGACCGTACCATCCCTTGACCACTATTCTCAACAATCATGCACAGTGGATACATTCCGGTCAAGTCTTTTTGCAATATTTCGGAAAGAAAATCCCCCTTCTCTCAGCCCTAATGCCCGAGCTCCTTCAAAGTCAGTGAGCTTTTAACAATGGCTTCTTCGTCTTCTTAAAGATATTCTTATATAACATCAACTCAATCCAGAACGTATTTAAAGCATCCCTGATTTACAAGTTCCGAGTGGCGCTACTACCACACTTAAGCACGAAGAGCGAAATTTGAATCAATGTCTTGTTTCAGATGTATAAACACGCCTCCCAAATTTCGTTTATCTAACATAAGTCTTTCTTGGTGTTGGGATTTTTTTCCGTTAGTCTATTAATGAGTTCATTGAAATCGTGTATAACAAAGCATTCTGAAAAAAAAATTTATATTTTCTTTATGGAAAATAAAAATAACTTTAAGTAAATATATCTTTGTTTTTTTATTTGTTATAAGTATTTGAAACTGTAATCATACTTGTCAGACACCCTATTTTACTAAATATTGTTAATTAAGTTTCTATATAATGTAAAAAAAATAGTATTAGAGCAGTAAGGCTTTCGAACCTACATTGCGACCCATCGCTAAGAGAGACAGACACTGGGAGGAAACAATAAATAAATGGTGAATTGGGTATACATCAGAAAATGGAAGGATTAATCGCAGATCGTTACCTGTCCGCCGACCGATGTGCGATTTTATCGCGGCAATAAAATTCTTTCCGCTCGCTCTTTAAGCCCTCCTCATCGCGAAGTAATAAAAACTCAGCGTTGGACCTATTGAAGGCCGAGAAAAATACCCAATGGATATTAAAGCCACTTTCATAAATACTAGCGCCGGTTTTAACTGCTGCTAGTTTATGTAATAAAAATGAGAGGATCCAAGCCTTTGTAGCGTTATGGGTGTTTTGTGACAAGTGATTTTCCTCCTACCAGCCCCCTATTGATTTCGATTATCGGGTTGCTCTTTTATCGGATTTTATGACAGGAAAGATGAGTGATCAGAAGTGAAAAAAGACTGCGGACTACATTGATTGCTCCGAATGAAAGGGAAATAAGTAATCTCCTTAACAGATATGTATGAGAGAGATTTGAATCCGAATGGGTCATTTTTCGGATGGTAAAGCACACCACATTAATACCGGAATTCATGTTAAATAACTGTATTGTTGGCTCAAATTTGAGCTTTTAGATCCTATCAGTTTGGAATGGGTCTAGGATTTGGCTCAAGATCCCCTTATAGGGCAGTCGGAAATGACGTTATTATTCAAAAAGAATTTTGTGTCTTCGTATACTTATAGCACTGGTGTGAATGCGTTGTTGTATTATAATATAACTGGATGAATTGAATTTTTATTCTAATACAATTCCTGAGGTTATTCTTTTTGATGATAAAAGAAACAATGGTAAATATATATGTTAACAGGAAATAAATGAGTGTGAAAAGTTTATATGTATACTAGCCCTCTTAGTTGGGTCTTTCACTATAATGTTTTTAAGCTATTTTTATCTAAATCTAAGCTTATTTTATCCCATCTTCATCTAAGTTTTTAAAGCTATATTTATCTAATCATCAAGCGTTCAATGCATTGAAAAAAATTACCTGTAGAGATTTCGCCTTTACGTTAAAAATGACAAATGAGTGAGTGAATATTAACGTCGCACTGTTCAGCTATATACACGAAGGCTTTTGGCGAGGGAACGCGTAATATTGAACCATGGTCAAGTGACGCGGACGACACTTGAGCTGGCACCCCCCCCTCTTCTAACTACCACACCACTCCAACGGGAGGACGTTTGAGCTCTTGACAGATTTAACGTACATCACTTCCCTACACGACGGGTCTTCAGTGGTACTGGGGATCGAACTCATGACACGCTAGCCATGATCTGATGACTTGACCACTTGGCTACTGCAGCCACTTAAAAACCTTGAAGTTCTAAAACGGAAGTATATCTATCGTTTATTTCCCCATGACCCCTCTTTTAGAGTAGAGTTCTGTAAATCCCATTTTTTTATCGGATCTCCACTCAGTAAAAGAAACATAACTGCCAGCTTTCAAATGTGTAGTCTTAATAACTTAGAAGCGGGAATTTGTTTTACTCTGTAATGCCCCCGCAATCCTACCCTGAAGTCTCTACTCAATAACAGAAACATCCTTATTGAATTTTGAGTTTGTTAGACTAATAATTAAAAAAAGGTATTTTTTTATCTATAACTCCCTCGTAGTTCCCCTCCCTCCCTTGGAAAAATATTTTCAAAAAACCCGACCTTAGCGGATCTCTACCCAACAGAAGAAACAATATTGTCGAATTTGAAGTCTGTAGGTCTTATAGTTCCTGAGATATCGTGATGAGTAAATGATGGAGTCGCTTTTCTTCCTTAGATGAATATGGATTGCTAAAATTGAATTCCGGGAGGAATTATTGATCAGTACTCCCAAGTATAGCAGCCATCCGGAATTACTCAGACAACTGGCACTTGAGGTCATAAATGGCATACCCGATCAAGCCTTGATTATTTATACAGATGTTAGTCGGATACGGGTAGAGCAGGGAGTGATGTTAAAATCAGCATCAGGAATTCTGACCACTGTTCCGTCTTTAGATCGGAACTCATCGATATCAGTGGGGCTCTCGATCATGCTCTCAACTCTAATAAAAACACTATCTGGATACAGACAGACAGCCGAAGCTCCATCCAATATCTGAAGAATTGGTCAAAGATCATGGACAGCACTGGTCTAGATATTATATCCAAATTGGCTAGGCTTAGTCAGGGGAAACAAGTGTGTTTTCAATGGATACCATCGCATGTGAGTGTACCTGGGAACGAGGCAGCTGATGATCTGGCTGGTAGGGGTTGTGATCTCCCTAACCTCAGTTCCTCTGACTTGAGCTACTCTGAAATTCATTCCCTCCACAAAGCTAAAATGAATCTGACTTGGCGAAAGCCTCCTGCTCACCACTGGTACGCAACTAAGGGTCCTGGTTTATCGTTACAGTGCAGGGGATCCACAGCTCTTCAAACAGCCTTGGCGCGCTTTAGAAGTGGCCACCTTCCTGGTATGACCTTTAAGCAGGGGGTAAAGTCTTTCTTTACCTGTCCCTGCTCTACCGCTGCTTCTCCTTATCATCTTCTGGACTGCTGGCCCATCTCCCTGGGACAGCTGCTTGTAGATCAAGACCTGCTTGGTGACATTCTTATGCGGAAAGGTCAAATGGACTTGGTGTAGGCTTTCCTGCTCCAAGGGGATTTGAAACAACAACAACATATGGATTGCAATTGCAAGAAATGTAAATAGGGAACAAAGAATTATTTTAAAGTAGAAGATACATTAACATTTTTATTTCAAAAGATCCTATTCGCATCATAAATTTCGCATACGCTCTATTGATTTTTTGTTTTTTAATCTAACAAAAATTAATGCTTTTTCAGTGTTTTGCACGATTTTTTCCTCCAAAGATAACGGATTTCCCTAGAAGAGTTATTTACGTATACTCTAATTTTCATTCAAGGAAACAAGCGTCAACTAGTGGTACCTCAGTGTTAGTGGTCCCATGCATTAGCATTCTAAATTTACTCCCCGAAGATTTATCAAAATTCTTTTTGCAAGCAATGTTAAAGCTTAGTTTTATTCGCATTGTTTCAATCATTCATTTCTGAGCGTTTCCTTAAAGCTAAAACTTTTTTTTTATTTGACGTGTATAGGAATGAAACAATGAATAGTTATGAAATTTGATATTTTACAATCATCAGACAAGAATACTTTGTGACAGAATAAAATACTGTAATGTTTGTTATTTTTTTAAAAAAAAATACTTATTTATAAAGAATCCTTTTTACAGATTCCTTTCTCGGTTTTATAAAATTAATAGTCTGGCAGAGACACTTAGTTAGAAACTATTGTAAACAACAACAGCAAAAATATTTTTTCAATGTCAATCTAGAAAAGATAAAGTAAAAGCATAAAAAAAGATACCACATGGCTGACTTTTGATCTATTTTTCATCTTTTGCATTGACTATGAATATTTTATTATCAAGGGCTCTGAAGGAAAGATACATAGAAAGAATTTACTGTATTCCTTTTGACGATCCTTTCGAAGCAATGATTCAAACACACTTCGGTACAATTTTCTCCGTTATTTTTAGAAGAATTGAAAATGCTTTATTTCGAAGGATCAAAAACAAGCAAAAAAGTTGGTCACGAGTATAGTAATTATTTGTGAATTGAATATTCCACATTTATTTCAATTTATTAAATCTTTAATTTATAGTGTTTTTTTTTAGAAACTAACTAATAGTTATATGTTTTAAAATAGCAAGTAAATTATATACATTGAATATGAATTAATTTATCTCTCTAAAGAGGACACTATATTTTCAGCCATGCAATCAATTAATCTATGAATTGCAAATATGATGTTATGCTAAGAATATTTCTTATGTTGTTAATTACAATTTAAGCAAAAACATGCAATTTTTCCTGTAAAGAATTTCCAATGAAGATGACAAAAAAATTACCTCAAACTACACCTTAGGTGGTCAATTTTATATTTAAACAAATACAAGCAAGAGGTTTAAAACTTCCAGATGCCTTCTTTTACTTCGATAGATACAATATTTTACTATTGCTGATTCGAAAATATTTAGGTTTTTTAGATAATTTTTTTCTAATTTCACCTGTCAACTATATATATATATATATAATTAATCAAGTTTAACACCAATGTTAAATTTTTTTTAAAATTTAATTTAAAAATTTATCTACGACATAAAATTTGCGATGTTATCTTACATTTCTGTTGTGTTTCGTGCTCTATTAACTAATTTTTGATGGTAGAGAAGTGTAGATGTATCTGAAGTACAGACTAGAAAGAGAGCACTAGTAAATTAATACGTGTCAAAGGTTTGCTCCAAGGGTTTTCCCCTTGAAGCAAACCTTTGATGGATAATTGGTCTAATGATTCGAACATTTTAATTTGGTATTTGGATTCAACAATGAAATTTTTGTATTTATTAAATAGATTTTGAAAAGAAATAACAAGCATAAAGTTTCCGAATTTTTACTATCCCTCAATGGGTAGTGGAAAGCAAACTTACTACCAAAAAAATGGTGTAAATCAAATTAATTTTATTTAGTATGTTGTATGGATTCATTTTTTCTTCATATCAAATCCAAAAACTTTTATTATACCATTTCTAGAAATGGTATCTCATTACAAGTTACATTCATGAACTTTCCTAGATTCAGAATTAGTTTGAATGAGAAATTTGAATTCTTGAACAAAAAATAATTATTGCTAACCGATATTGGCAACAGTATAATGATTAAGTATTTAAGTTTTAAAATCCAATTTTTTTTATCAAAAATAGCTAACATAATTCTTCATAATGTTAATCTAATTAGCATATTACTGCCCAAATTGGTATGAAGGCATTCTTATTTCAACAAACAGTCTATACCAATTATGTTATTAAAAACAAAGTGCAGTCGGTTAAATGGATCCATGTCTTTTTCATAATGCTTGCCACTTGATTTCCGTGTATATTACTTTTTTTTTATCTGTATCAGGATATCTGCAAGCAACAACTTATTTCTTTATTGATGAAAAAGTCACCCGGATTCCGAAAAGTATGATGAGAAAATATTCAGATGGTGGAAGGATTTATCTCATAGAATAACAACAATGCATCAGAAACACATACCATTTTTTAGCTCTATACAGAGAAACGCATATAATAGAGATAAAATCTTTGATGTACTAAGAATAGTATGTACTAGATTTTGGAGTATAATTATACTAAGGAACATCGTTTTATCAGTATGCCTTCAGTTTATATTAAGCTGTTCATTTATTCAAAAAATCACAGTAGCCTGGCTATGAGATAGCGATTCATTTCTCTCTTTAATACATCACAACTTGTTTGGAAATATTAGGTTGAATTTACATTCTAAATCCAACAAAACCTAAACGACATTTAAAATATACTGATTTAAATTTTATTGATTTCGATTCTTGGTCAAATAACTTCCTAATGCCGTCGTTGTAGCTCTAGTTTAGAAACAGAGCTTCGAAATGTAATTCTTCAGTAACCAGTTCAATTAAAAATACATATATCGGTTAAGTTCCGATTTTCATTCTGCCCAAAATAACTGTTTTCGAGTTTCGTTTCAATCTTGAATGAATAATTTTATTTTATGTATATTCTTAATTGCACTAAAAATATAATTTTATGATAAACAAAAAATGTTATTCTATCAAAATTTAGAATATTTTATTCTTTTTTTTAAAAATTTGTACCCTATGTGAATCGATAAAATTAACCAACATGCACGATACGAGCGGTGAGCAGAGAATGACGAGTATTGGTATTGTAATCCATTATCAAAATCGTATTTGAAAGCTTTGTCCATGATTATGGTTTGTCTATCTAATTTGTATATCCGTAGATTGTCGCATTCTGGATGCGAAAAATATAACTCAGACTGATATTTTTCTTAAAAAATCATCTATACATCTAGATAATTCGAATTAAATCTACCTTCTCCAAGTAGAGTTTCATGCGAAACTGAAACAGAAAAGTAGTAATGAACATCAAAACAGGAAATCGAGAAGCAAAGTACATGTAATGATGATAATTATATGGAATTATATTAGAAAATATTGATAAGTTGATTACAGTAACAAAATAACTGAAGATATATCGATCTGAAATAAACCGATATTTTTTTTTCGTTACGACCAAAATAACGGTTTTTTCAGGTTTTCGGTTCAGTTCCTGTTCAAAACCCTGGTTAGCAGCATGAATGGTTTTAAAACATCTCTTGACAGAAAATCATCAAATTAAATTGAACAAAAATTGTCAGGCAGTGTTTTTTTCAAGTCGATGGAATTATTTCAAGATACTCCTTTTTTGAAGCTCGTCTTCAATAATATTCAACCATATAAAAATTAAGCACCCTCAATAATTTTCTCAATTTTCATTGCAAAATGTATAACAATATCTATGGATTAAATTGTGTTGTTAATAAATTAATCAATTAACTGTACGTTCATGGAACTCGATTTTTACAGAATTATTCAATGGTTTCCTAGTTTCAAATTTCGCTCGAGCCTAATTATTTGTTACTGAGAAAATAACGAAAAATTGTGGAGTAGAAGGAGACTATACATTATTTTTTTACTAGGTAAATGACTCATCCCCCCCCCCGTTTTTTAACATAACGTACAAATATGAGAAAAAAGTCACTCACACAATAACTAATTAAAAATGTGTGTATATGGTCCTTTAGACTGTACGATAATCAATGGTAATATATGGCGTTGAATACTTCCTAGTATTTTATTAGAAATTTGGATTCATTGGTTTTGTCACAGCAATGAAAAATTTTTAAATTTTGTGTGTGTGTGTGATGCTTTTAAATAATGAAAAATTTTAAAGCTGTTTGTAATATTTCATAATTTTTTTAAAATAAGAATTTGTTTTAATTAATTTATTTATTTACTTCCATTTGTAGAACTTCCAGGAAAAGAAATATTTTGCTAAGTCCTTTTACAAAAAAAAAAAGATTTCCCTAAAACAATTTTTACTCTTAAAAGTTTGGAACTCGCATTTAATATCAGGGACTCATCTTAAACCATCCCTAGCTTAGAAATTAACAAGCAAAATATTACGAAATTTTAAATTTTAGATATTTTAATGTAAGAAATCAGTGTGGGAAACGAATTGGATTATTGAACGGAAAAAATTGTTTTAGAAGATTTATATTAAGTTTATATTAATTTACTGGCATTATAATTTAGTGCCCTGTCAGCTATTAATATTAATACCAATTTTGACCAGATGGTGAGCTAGTTATTAAAGGGGTTTATTCCTAATGGCTGGGCCTTTAATTCGCTTAAAATTAAACCCTACTCAATTACTATTATTACATCTCATTACTGCTTTTACAAATTAAGGAATATTCCAGCATTAATGGTTACGATAAAGCTCGAAAAGAGTTAGCACGACGAATGCAGTCAAGAGCGATTAAATTTATGAGGAAAGTATGCTACCGGACAAATGTTCCGAATAAAAATTACAGAAAATTCCAGATAGATAGCTCTTAATTGAATTTAATGTGATAATTTCGCTGTACATATATATGAAAAATACATCCATTTTTGGAGATATATATAAGTACAAAAACCATGATCAGGCGACGATGTTGTCAGCTGAGATGCCCCTTAAGTTAAAATTTTGAATTGTAACATATTTCATTGTTCCATACTAGGCTTTGCAAAGAAAAGGCATTCAAAAGCTGTATCATTAAAAACATACTTTAGCTCAAATAAGACATTTAAAAGACCTTTTTCTTAGTATAATATGGATCTAAAAACAACTTCGTTGTTGATGAAATCAGGCATTCACTGTAACCTAAGTAAAATTAAAAAATGATTGAAAACCTAGTAATTATTGATAGTTAAAACATTGTTACACTTGGTTGCTAATAGAACAAAAAGGAAACGCCAATCAATTCATGAAAGTATCTTAAGAGGCATTTATATTATCTTTAAATATATAAATTTTAATTAAAGGAATATCTTGAGAATATTCTTTTTGTTTCACACTCGGTTTCAATTTTTGTAGTTAGTTATCTTCAAGTTAGCCCTAATTATTAATTAGCCATTAAATGGTAATTGTTTTAGCTGCTAATAAATAATTATAACTGATTGCTTTTCTGATTTAAGTAGTACAACTGGTGTTGATGTCTATCTTAAAATAAAATTCTGCATGTTGACACCATTCTTCAATCAATACAAATTCAAGATTAGATATATATATATATATATACTGTAAAATCTGGCGTATAACGCGCACCTATACTTTCAAGCTGATTTTTTTAAATTTTTAGGTATATTCGCCGTATAACACGAACCCTCTATTTTATTAAGAGACCTGAAACGTACGTGTGCAATACTCTTGTGAAATCATTTATTCCAGGTAATATTCCAAGCATTAGAAAAAATAGCGTATTTCTAGAACAACAACCCTTAAAGTTCATAAAGAATGCGTTTCTTTTTTTTTTAAAGTATTTTGATAAGTGTAGAAGTCTAATTGTTTTCTATGCTCATCTCTTTTCATTTTTAAAGCTATCATTTTTATACCCGGCGTATTACGCGCACCAGTAAATTTCGATCTTATTTTTTGTCTTTAAAGTGCACGTTATACGTTGGATTTTGCGGTATATATATATATATACACAGGAGCGAGAGACCTGTTGCGAGAGAGAGAGAGAAATGAATACCTAAGCGACAGACTGTTGTATCTTATCCCAGATGGTGTAGCTCAGCTATACCATCTCAATAAAGCCAAAAATTTCCAAAAATCCAGAAATAAAAACATGATTTTCTAAAACCTCGTCATATGTAAAACTCAAACAATTCAGAATATGACTGGGAGAGGTCTGATCAGCCTTGCACCTTTGACACTCTGGAAAGACTTTCCGGCCCAGCTGAAAAGTAAGATATTTGATATGGCCACTAAAAGAGCACGACAGAGCGTCTGCTGATCCCTAGGAATATTAAGTTGGTGACACCAACGAGGTTTTCCCCAAAATACCAAGAGTGAGCAGGGGTATTCTCCAAAATGCATTCAATTCTATCTTTTTAATAGAGGAGAGTTCAGCAAAAGTTAGACGTGTCACCCAGCAAGGTGTCAGCAGTGGCAGACGGCCAAACTATCGGCTATCGCGTTACCATTCAATCCAATATGGGAGGGGACCCATTGAAAGTATACATACACATTGTCTAGAAGAAAGTCGAACGACATTATCCAGAATATTTAGGCTTGTCATGTCCAATGACAGTTGTCCAACGAGAAAGGTGGTGAATAGAAGCACAGCTGTCAGTTAAAATCCAAATGTCCCTGAAGACAAGATCAGAAGCAATGTCAATAAATTGCAATCGCTTATAAATTGCAATCCCTTATAAATTGCAATAAGTTCAGATCTAAAAACAGAACAGTGTTTAATATTCCTAATCTTGATGTCAAATATATTATCAGGTGGCTCAATGTGCACGCCATTTCCAGTACAACCTTCGCCCATGCTGCCATAAGTATAGATTTTTAATGCGAATGAGGGATGCCATGAATTGTCTCTACAGCAACCTGTCTAGTTAATTCTGGTATATCAGACCTTTTACACACCCTGGTCATTAGCTCAGTATGGAAATGTGTTAGATCAGCGTCGAACTTAAAATGGGAAAATGGCTTGAAGGAATGAGGTTCAACATTACCAGAAAACAGGTCCATATCAACTGCCAAAGAAAAAGGGCCTTCGTTTCTTTAATCGCCTGTTATTGATCCAAGAGTGGAGATAAGAAAACGTTCTGTGCTGGGCATAGCTAGATATTTTATTGTAATATTTTACCACGCTAAAACTTCTTCTCATAGAAAGAGAGGTGTGTGGTAAATCACTCTCATACAAAACAATATTATTAGTGCAGCTATTACGAGGCCAGTAATTATTTTTGCGGCACTCAGTTGCACTCGTTCAAGTTTATTTAAGTTTGCTTCAGAAGCACAACAATAAACTGGAAAGCCATATTCCAAATTGGCCTGATCAGTGAGATATACACTCAAGAGCCAAAACATTATGACCACCCCTACATTTTTCAATGAACTCGTCTGGATGACGTAGAAGGCACGTGATCAGGTAGAAGTGCTATTTAACTGCTGCTGGAGAGTCTGAAAAACCATTATTTCACTTACTTCTGTGTGTGATGGGAAAGGCTGCGGATATAAGCGACTTTGATAGAGGGCAGATTGTAATGGTGCGAAGGCTCGGAACAAGTATTTGTGTATATTTGTTTTGAACTATAAAATTGTGTTGGAGTGGTTCCAGGAACATGATGCTGAATTCCAGTTAATGTCCTGGCCGCCTAATTCACCGGATCTCAATCCGATAGAACACATTTGGGATGTCATGGGATGTCAGCTCTGAGTTCAAAGACCCACATTCGCAATATCTCGGATTTGCGGGAGCGATGCTTTAACATCTGTTACAATCTGTCTCCGGGCATCTACCAAGGACTTGTGGCATCCATGCCAAAGCGGGTTGAAGCTGTGTTGCGCGCCAAAGGTGGGCCAACGCATTATTAACAGGTGGTCATAATGTTTTGGTTCTTGAGTGTAAATTGTTCCCAGGGTATTAGTGCCTGTACCCCAGTGACTTTCGGAAGTCATGCGCGTTTTAATGTTTAACTTAGTATAGTATTTGTGAATTTGTTTTCCCCTTTTCCTTGTTACTGTTAAAATAAAAAGTTTTGTTTGTATTTATTGGCTGACGAATAAAACCAAACACAACATTTAAAGGTTCGTATTTCATCTTTCAAGTTTTTAATTTGTAATAGTCCTGACCCTCCAGGATTTTCTCATAAATAATTTAGTGTTAGCTCGCCTAACGGAATGTAATAGTAACTTTAACATAGCAGAACTATGCATTCAGCGTTTTTTCTCAATTATTCCTCATGTAATTACCTCGTACGATAGTTTTCCACCTATCAAAAAGATGTCCTCGAAAATCATGTGTGTTTTTCTACTTCAGGTGCCATTTTGTATAAATACCGAAGATTTCTGAAAAATTCGCACGCCACTTCTTGTCCTCTTTATGTAAACGCACGCAGCTAGTTTTTGCTTTTGTATTCTTTGTTCTGCCACATTGCTTCTACTTTGTATTTGTGTGTGAATGTTTTCTAAATGTAAAATAAACCAAGATGTCAATGCTGCTTCATCAGTTGCACGAAATCTACTCGACTACCATCAAATCATCAGCGTCTTAATTAAAATAAGAATACACACTCGGTAATTCAATATATAGTAAAATACTATATGTACAATAGGTACATATATAACTCAGAGAATCTTAATGGCTAAGAAAACTTCGCATAGAAATTTTTCATTCTGATATTGCTTCAGAAGTACACTAAAATTACTTGCAGTTCAATAACTAACCACGATTTTTTGGGGGGTCGAATTAATTTTTCAACTTATACAAACCCTTTAAACTGGAATCTTTTTAGCAAGGTGTTGTTTGTAGCATGTTAATTACAAGAAGTTTACCAATTACATATGCAAAATTGCCAAATACCTAAATATTAAATTATACTTTCAAAAATTGTGTTTTTTCGTCAATAAAAGTATAAAAATATATAGTTGACAAATCGGTTAAGTTTTGAAACAATAAATGTTCTATCTGTGAATGTCTAATTCTTAGAAAATAAAAATCTAAGTTCAGTACAGTGCGTCAGTTTTTCAAATACTTTGAAAAAGGAAAAGAAGTTTACTATTGCAAACAGCGCTTAAACGGGTTTTCACTTTTTTTTCTTATTTCCTCATAGCATTCAAAAGAGCAAAGCAAATTGGAAAATTTCCCGAATCAAAAAATTAGATCAATGTGTAATACACTACTAAGTACATGTACGTACTCACGTTTCAACAGAAGAAAAACAAAAGAAATAACATTTTATTCAAAATATAATATCTTTAATGGTAAGCAATGTTACAAAAGAATGAACATAGGAATGAAAATTTATCTTTGAACGATAAGAAAACATTTATTTCTTATTACAGGAATAATGATATATAAGAATGAGCAAGAGATGCCAGCGTAATTTGTAATCAGTCACATTTTAACCAATTGAACAAACAAAAAAATCCAAAGGAATGAAATTATTGTTTTCAGATTTTAGCTTACCAAAGCGTAAAAAATACACTCACTTCCAAAAGTTAAGCACGGAGAGGAAAATGCTAATTTCCGGAAGCCAATCAAAATTGAAGAGGATGCAATTCGCTGCAGAGGTAGATGGAAGTATGCAAACATGTTAGGTAACAGCCAATCGTGCTTTCATGTCAAGAAATATGCAAAAGGGTAGTCTTATAAGAAGCCAGCTTTATGAAGGCTTACAGAAGTTGATTTGTAAGTTCTGAAAGAAGGTGTTTAAAACTTTCGTACAATTTGTTTTCAAGACATACGTGTTTCTATGACTTCCACAAAACGAATGGAAGATTCTGAGCGCTGACGTGCTGTGGGATGCATTGAAACAGGACAGTCGATCAAAGATGTTGCTCTTTTTTTCGGCGTTCATCATCCGTAATTTCAAGTTTATGGAAACAATTCCAAACCCACAGACAGTAGTCCAAAAGCCCGTAGGCGGTCACCCAAGGGTTACAACCCCCCGCGGAAGATCGATATATTGCTATTGTAGCCAAGCGGAATCGCAGAGCGACCTCCACACGTGTGACATCTATGGTTACAGCGTAAGGCTATATCTGTAGCTACTGTACGCCGAAGATTACATATGAAGGGACTGTATGCCGGGAACCTCGAGTTTGTGTTCCTCTATCCGTCCAATCAAGTGGGGCACGATTAAAGTGGTGCCGAGAATATGGCAATTGGACTGTGTCTGACTGGGGCAATGTCTTGTTTTCTGATGAGTCAAGATTTGCTCTGGAGCCAGATACAAGCGTATAAGGATATGGCGTAAGCCAGGAACACGCAATCAGCCCCAAACATCGCTGAACATCACGCATTCCGAGGCGGAAGCATTATGGTGTGGGCAGGGATTTCATTAGGATACCGCACCGACCTGCACATCTTTAAACGGCTGTCCGGTATCGAGATGAAGTCCTAGAACTCATTGTGAGATTATACGCTGCAGAAGTTGGCCCTACTTTTGTTTTAATGGACGATAACGCACGTTCCCATAGAGCTGACATCGTCGATGAATACTGGAGAGTGAAGGGATTGCGCGTATGGCGTGGCCAGCATATTCACCCGTTAAAAATCTTTGGGATGTTCTCGGCCGTGCTGTATCTTTACGTTTCCCACCTTCAGCTACACTTATTGAGCTGGAAACTACTCTACACGAAGAATGGCGATTGCTTAATTCTGCGGTGGTCGACCACCTAATTGAAAGCATGGTCAGAAGGTGTAAACTTTGCATACAAATGAGGGGGATTACATACTCTATTAATGTCCTTTTTTTTCATTTTATGCTGTTTTTTTCACTTAATACATAACTAGCTGTTACCCGCCCGCTTCGCTGGGTATTTCATGATGTTTTATAAATTTTTACTGCTTATATATATGTATAAATTATTGATATCTAAGTCCTAGCATTAAGAATTCGATTGAATTGAAAATATACTTATACCTGTAACTGTCACCTGTTGATAAAAAAAAGGGCAGAACTCATCTAATTTGTATTTTCTAAAATCTCTAAAATTGAAGCATAGAATGATGTTTGCTCTTTCGTAACTCAAAAACCAAGTGGATTCCCGCAAAACCAATTTTCGGTGGATCTCTACTCCGTAAATTGAACATGCAAGCCAATTTCAAGTCTAAATCTAACAGAAAAAAGCAAAAGTTTTACTATAAATATCCCCGTAATCCCGTTGAGAGCCGTTTTCCAAAATTACCGCTCTTAGCGGATTTCAATTCAACAAAAGAAAAATGCAAACCAAATTTCATTATTATAGTCTTGTAGCTCGAAAAAAGTAATTTTTTTTGTCAATACGTCCCAGTAACCCCTGCAACCCCCAGAACTTGATTTGCTTAAAATTTATTCTTAGTGGATCCCTATTCAACAAAAGAAACATGCTTAACAAATTTCAAGTATATAGGTCTAACAATTAAAAACAGGAATTTTTTTCTGTAACTCCTCTTGACCCCTCGCAAACATCTTTGGGGTCAATTTTCATTTTACTCTTTGTTAGAGGAACTCTATTTCATGAAAGGAACATGCCTACCAATTTTCAAGCAGGATGATCAAGTAGTTTAAAAATGGAAATATTTATCGATTACGCCTCTTAATCTCCCGAAATTAAACTTGGTAGTTGATATTCGCGAAACCCATTTTGTAGCGGTTCTCTACTTTACGAAAGGAATCTGCTTATCAAATTTCAAGACTGTACGTCTAACAGTTTAAAAATGGGGATAATTGTCTATAACGCCACTTGAGCCCCGCAACGCCCTTCTGGTCTGTTTTCACAAAACCCATTTTGTAGGGGAATTGCACTCTATGAAAGGAATCTGCTTAGCAAAATTTGAAGACTGTGCGTCCAATTAATTAAAAATGCAAAAAAATTATCAATAACGCCCCTTGAACCCCGCAACACCACCTAGGGGTCGATTTTCACAAAACACATTTTGCAGTGTATTTCTATCCTATGAGAGGAATCTGCTAACCAAATTTCAAGACTGTGAGTCTAATAGTTTAAAAAAAGAAATAATTATTTATATCTGCCCTTAACCCCCGCAACACCCTTTGGGTCAATTTTCTCCAAACCTGTTTTGTAGCGGATATTTACTCCATGAAAGAAACATTCCTACCAATTTTCAAGCAGGTAGGTCAAATAGTTTAAAAACGAAAATATTTATCTCTTACGCCACTTATTCCCCTGCAACGCCACTTAGAGGTCTGTTTCACAAAACCTTCTTATAGCTGATCTCTACTCTATGAAAGAAATCTCTTTATCAAATATAAAGACTGTGCGTCTAATAGTTTAAAAATGGAAATAATTATCTATAACGCCCTTAATTCCCCTCAACGCCACTTGGGGCAATTTTCACGAAACCCATTTTTAGCGTATCTCTACCCTATGAGAGGAATCTGCTTACTAAGTTTCAAGACTGTACGTCTAATAACTTAAAAATAGGAATTTATAACGCCCCTTAAACCCCCGCCCCACAACACCCTTGAGGGTCAATTTTCCCAAAACCCATTTTGTAGCGGATATTTACTCCAGGAAAGAAACTTACCTACCAATTTTCAAGCAGGTAGGTGAAGTAGTTTAAAAACGGATATATTTATCTATTACGCCCTTAATCCCCGCAACGCCACTTAGAAGTCTGTTTTCACAAAACCCGTTTTGTAACTGATCATTATTCTACGAAAGGAATCTATGTATCAAATTTAAAGACAGTGCGTCAAATAGTTTAAAAATGGAAATAATTATCTATAACGCCCCCTAAGCCCCTGCAACGCCACTTGGGGATCGATTTTCAGCAAACTCATTTTGAAGCGGAACTCTACTCTCTGAAAGGAATCCGCTTACCCAATTTCAAGATTGTACATCAAGTAGTTTAAACATGGAAACAATTATTATTAAAGCCCTTAACCCCCCGTAACGCCCCTTGCGTTTCGAATTTCGGAAAATCCTTTCTTAGCTGATGTCTACTCTATCAAAGGAACATGTCTACCAAATTTCAAGTCTGTAGGTTGAATAGTTTCAGAGATTTCGTGATTAGTCAGTCAGTCAGTCAGTCAGTCAGTCAGTCAGTCAGTCAGTCAGTGAGTGAGTCGCTTTTCTCCTTTATATATATAGATAAAAGAAGCAAACAAAAGAGGTAAATTCCTTAAGTCTTTAGTCTACAGAATTACAAATAAGTCAATTAATGAAAAAGAAGTGATTTTTCTAATCAATCACCATCAATTTACACGAGAAAAAATCATTAGAGTTACATTTAGAAGTTGACTTTATGTCAGCTTTTAAATGAAAATGCTTTTCGTAACCTTTCTATTATACTCTCACTTCTTTATAAAAAAATGCACTACACAAGTAAGGAGTGTGTGGATCTTTGTCCACAGTAATTTTTTGATCTTACTCATGTTGAGGTAACCTGTAGTTACCCCTTACATTCGAACCCTCCTGTCTATCTGTAAACCCGGCTAGATGTGTAGGAGGAACTAAATAATCCACAAACATTATGGCAATCTAATTTTATTTATTAATTCTTATTACTGATTATGAACAAACAACACAATTCCAATTAAGGTATATAACAATGGTATATTACTGAGGTGAGCTATTCTAATGCGGGGATAATATTACAGAACCTCAACTGAATCTAAGACGGCTTAATTACGCTCATTTACAACTACGTCGCACACTATTAATCCGCTTTTACTTAATGAAAGGTACAATACCTGGATACCTAATGCTTCGGATCTTTCGCGGGAAACTTCAGACACTTCTTCTGCTTGATCAATTGACAATGGCTCCATAGCTCTTTAATCTTTAATTCGACTGCTTTTCAAACGTTACTAACCGCTTCTCCTTGCACACATCAAACGTACCAACTTCACGTAACTTGTCAACAACTACGTGTCGACAGCTCACTTGCTTCACTCCTCTTGACCTATTATTTCCCTCCCTTTCAACTCGCGAAAGCCAAATTTATATAATATTCCTCATTTACATAAATCACGTTTGGTTTCTCGATGAAGGTGGGTTGAAATAAATATTTTGTTTTAAAGAAAAAAGAAATAATTAATAGAAACGCGAATAGATCCATCACAACGTTGTTACGGAACATGGTCCTGCTTTAATAACAATGCATTTTATTTTGTTACTCAAGACAAATTAATTAGAGGGTGTTTGGACTCGATAATTCACTGTTTATTTTTTTTAAAAAAATGTCATTCTGATTTAAACATCTTGTTCATAACGTTAAATTTTTTTTCATTAAATATTCCGTTTTCATTCATTTGTAATAAGAAATGTTTTATTCAAAAAAAAAAAATGGACAATCTCTTTTAGAGACGAACGAAAATGCTGCGAAAAATTTCAGACTTAAGAAAAATCAAATTTTTAAACTTTCTATTGCTTCAGTATATTTACATATCTTACATATATCCTATGTAAAATTTTGAGGTTAAAGTTAAGCTTTAAGAAGCTTTAGGTGCAGCACACTCCTACGATTGCAAAGATCCAGGTATAGGAATGTAATGCTTTGAATAATATTTCGAATATTTTTTAATATTTCGAAACGTTCCACGCGCAGTATTTAACCTAAAGTGAATAGCAGAAACATATATATTAGATGATTTATATTATAGCACTGCTTCGTGAAAAGTTCGAAAAATTTAGAAGTGCATGAAGTATAATCTTAATTCAATTGCTTATGAGTGTGGACGTGGTTTACTCTCTATTATCTGTATGTAGTATGCATGTTTAATTTGAACTTTCTTCACACACACAACTATCTTTTTGATTAACTAAAAATCAACTTTGTAATTAAATTTTTGTGTCATTGTTTTATTTTCAGCTAGAGACCAGGGACTATGTGATGATTATACAGATTGTAAGATGAAGCTTCCCGAACCGGTAATGTAATTCAAATGCAATTAAAATATTCACTGATATGTTCCCTTTTAGAATACACAAGAAACATTTAAACAATCTATGATTTAATAGTATGCCTGTTTTTAATTACTTTTCTCTTAAATATATCAAGCTTATAAATACAATAACACACTAACTAAAGGGAAAAGTAATATATAAGTTTATCTTTTTTTTAAATTTAAGAGTATTATGCTTTTTATATTAATTTTTAATATTGAATATCTTCTCTTGAAATAAGGCTTTTTATGGAGCTTATGTTTATGAGAATCATTTGAAAAATGCATATTTGCAATGACTACATATAGGGTAGAACGTGAGAACTTCCTGATTGAAATTACAATAAAACGCATACATGTTTCATTCGACTTTATTGTTATTTTCCGTCTACCACACAATATTAGAAATTTGAATTTACACAGTTTTAAACATGTTTGTTAAATGTCACCTTCCATTAGCAATAAATTGATGCAGTCGATTTTGAAAACTTTTAGTCAACTTGTGACGGAGCTATAGGCGTCCTTCAATTAATCTCTGGGGAATTCTTTTGGGCCAGCATTTTTCAACCAACTTTCTGCGAAGGGCAGAAAGCGTGATATGAAAATTAAGTTTAATATGTAAATATTCTTTACTGGTGGGTTTGAGAATTAGTGAAGTGAGAAAAGATTGAAAGTAAAGGGAATTATGAGTAGACTGGAAGTGAAGTAAATCTGAAGTGAAACGTATACGTAAACAGTGTAGGAAGCCAGAAGTTGGAATATTAAGAAAGATTCACTATTGCAGGCGCGTTAAAGTCAACGCAAAAGGATTAGAAGGCTGCACGAGTTCATGTACCGTGATCTTAAATCAAGTTGATGTTTAATAAGTTAAACTAATAGTGCGGTCATTAAAAATATATTAAAAGTAGAGCTGCATGATTGAATATATTCTCCCCAACGCAATCTCTTCTCACTCCCATTCTATTACTGATTAAATTTATCTTGTTTTTAAGTGTTGTTTGTGTCTGAGTAGAATATAGTGATAAATAAAATAATTGAAGTTCATCATGCAACTGATCATTTATTTCCTCCCACACCTTTTAGCAGGTTCCCGTGAAAGAAGGGACGTAAATTCTTCATAAACTTTTCAAGCATATCGACAGGGAATTTTTCAATTTCGGCTCAGATTTTGTTTTTAGGTCTACCAAAGTCTTGTAGTGATCTTTGTAATCCAGTGACTTGAGATACGCCCACATGATATAATCCGGAGGGATAAATCAGGTCCACATGCTGGAAAGTGCACGTACCCTCGCAAGGAGACAAGCCATTAGTGGAAGCCTGCTCTTAAAATACCCGTGAAAACATTGATGTTGGATGTGGCCCAATTTTGTCATAATCCCACGTTGTCAAGATCCCTCTCTTGGAGGGTGGTTAAGAATTGTTGGATCATTATCATTTAACGTTCTAAATTGAAAAATGAACTCATTGAACATTTTCAGGTGCTTTCTATCGGTCTTCGGTGGTCACTTCCTTTCTTTGGAGACATTCTCCGTTGCTCTGAAGGTATCCATCCACATTAAAATATATTTCTAATCAGGAAGATGACCTCGTGGAGAAATATCGAAGTGAAGATGAAAGCCACGTTGCACTGCAATCCCCAACCGACCGTTAGAGAAATACGCCTCCATGGCAAAAGCGCGCAGCTGCCTCAACCACAATGTGTTTGATACTGAGATGAGTGGGAACACAAATATCCCACTCTCCCCTTTCACCAAACTACTTCCTTCCCAATGAACACCATTGGAACATGCTTAAAACAGGAATCCCCCACACTCCACCCTGTACAGTAATATTTCAAAACTTTCGAAACCTTTTAATAAACCTTAAACATTTAGGAATTTCCTTTTGCATGCATCACAGCTATGCTCTATCACATGAGATAAGGTTATTTATTAGAAGGCACGGGAAAAAAAGAACAAATGAGGAAATTATGGTTTGCATTCAGTTTATATCTTGTGCCTATTACTTCGCACATTCATTTTTTTCTTCTCTGTAAGAATATACTTTAATGCCAACTACAAACTGTGTGGCCACAGCAAGGAAAGTAACTATAACCCTTTATTTGGCATCACATGCTCTTTTAAGCCCTCTCTAAAGACTGGCGAAAGCGGAAGGTGTTGTTGTATCTAGTCCGACGCGTTTTGGAGAAGTTTGTTGGAGATCTCTAACAAAAAAAAAGAGTGTGTTGTACGTGCTTAATCATAAGATTCATGAGTGAGCAAAATTGCTGCTCCTTCTATTTGTCTTTAACGTATCCGACTAATCTAAAATTGCGCATTTTGCCAAAAATGGGCACATTTTTTTAATGATTTTATTCCATACGCCATTTCATTAGCTTTATCAAAATACCAAGCATACCATTTTCCGTTCCTTGGAACAAAAACTTCAAGTGTTTTAGTAAAAGCAGATGCCATTACTTTAGGCAAGGTGTCATACTTTAAAACGCGTTTTACTCCAAATATGTTTTTTTTTAAATACTCAAACGGGGCCTGCGATTGCTAAAAAAGTTTGGAAAATAATTAACAGAAATTTTTTCAGTAAGTTCTGTATGATAGTAGAATTGTTTTAAACTTCAGAATTATCAATCACTGTTTTATTATAAAATTCATAGTCCCTTATGTTAATCTAAGCACTGTTTTCTTAAGCAATTTCATATAATAACCGAGATAAATTGCTCTAGTTTTTGTAAAAAACGAAAATATCTCTTACCCTGAAAGTCATTTCAAAAATGAATAATATAGCAACACATTCGAATGAAAAAATTGAAAATTTGTTTATAAACCTTTGGTACAGAATGGGCCACATTTATGCTATTTTTTGTAAACTTTTTCCTACTTTTTCCCATTATACTAATAGTAATTTCCTTTTCCCTCCTTAATTTTAGCATATTTTTCTTAAAATGTACTAAACAAATCTAAAAATAACAACAAAAAAAATCCCCATATCTCCATTTTTTTTTTAAAAAAAAAAAAGTTGTCGCAACCAGTCGGATACATTAAGTAGATTACACTCGGAACTGTAATTTTGGAAAAACGTATAAACGGATTTTTTTGAGGGGAAGGGGGGGGGATTTTTGGTGTCATTTGAATCATAATATACATAAAAAATTTTTTAAAAATATTATTGCTAGGAAAAGGTATTTATATTCAATTTTTTGGTCAAAAAGGAAGAAAAATTTCAACATTTTCCAAAACATTCTGTTTTTATAAAAAATAATTCTTTAATAATAATAGTTTGCCTATATATAGAAAGGGATTTTATTCCGGGAGTGAACCAAAATTTTTAAAATACATAAGATATGAATAAATCCACTTCTAATTTATTATATCAAAAATCCTCGTTTTCATTGGATCGTATCTCTGATAATATATATATATATATATGAAATGTGAGTTTTTCAAAGCTTTTAGTTTAGCCCCGGGAAAAAGGTTACGCTACATGCTGGAAAAATATTATTTTTATAAAAGTCTTTTTCATGAAATGAGAATGTTTCAAATATATGTCATTGTTTCTTCGTTTTTCTGCCCAAAAACTACATTAAATAGTTATTTTCTATTAATAATGTTCTTAAAAAAAATTTCTATTGATATATTTATTCAACTGACACTAAATATGAAAAAAAAAGTATTCATTTATACGCATTTTCAAAATCCCTGTTCCGAACTTTGCAAGTCGACTGAAATTTATAATGAGATGTGAGAAACCATTGGTAAATTTCACTGAGGGAAATTTTTTATATAGGTCCAAACTTAAAACTAGTATCATTCCCCGTTTCTACACCGTACTATCCAAAGAACTTTCAATTTTTAAACGCATCGTCAAATGAATTAGTGACTGCCACTGAGAATAGGAAATAGGCACACTGAAAAAATAGGGAAAAAATACAAAAATAAGGGCAAAAACTACAGATAAGTGCAAAACAAATCGAAGAGAAGAGTAATTTAATACGGTTGGCAGTTCTTCTATTATGTTTAATGTTAAAAGAACTGGAGATTCTTTTTTTCAGCACAACAATACAGAAAAAATTGAAAATAACATTGCAAAAACACCATTGCGTTCTAAGTAGAATTCCACTATCACTCATTCCTCTATCTCTATTTGTATTAATAACCTCTTATTATAGTAAGAGATAAGTACGAGTAGCATGTCAAAGCATAATAATTCTGAGCTTTTTCGTTTTAGCAGAAACCCCATCGTGTTTTTTCTTACTCCAGTGCTTCTTAAACTCTCAATGTTTGCGACCGAACACATTCAATCATAATTTTCATCGTGCCCCCACTCCTCTGTACAATAACAATGTTTTGAATTCAATAATACTATACTTTGACGCTAAACCTACAATACTACTTCAACCTTTTAAATGCCAACGGCTTTAAACATCTCGCTCAGTGTTTAACTTCCAAGGACGTATATATGCGTCCTTCCGAAGTTCAAAATTTTCTGTGCACTGCTATCCATAAAATTACCCTGAAGGCTTTGGAAAGCAATAAAATGACCTTGGCAGTGTGTGTTTGAGATGAATTTAATTATTTCAGGTGATTTGCTTATATTTATTTCTTTTCTACTCCACCCCAATACATTACATAAGCTCATCTACGTGTTAAACAGTGGCATTGTGGAGCGAATCGCGTAATTTTTAATCGGCGTTAAAGGTATAGTCATAGACCGTGTGAATTATCTAGAAAAATGTTATTATTTGCATAGGGTTTTGTATGTATGACAAGCCTAGGGGATCACTGGTAATTATTAAACTTGTTCTTAATTTAGTATTGTTAAATAAATTATAAAATATATATTGCGCATTAATGATATATTTTTAAGTGTACTATATCAGTGTAAATGCGTATTTTACTTTTTATTATATCAAAATGTATTTTGTTTGTTTACTTTCAGTAAATTAATAATTTTTTTAAATATTCTTTTGTTTTCGACATTTCAATATGCTTGCGCTCCCCCCCCCTTGTAGGGTCATCACGACCCTCTAGGGGCGCGCACCACAGTTATTGAGAAACACTGTCTTACTCTAATGGAACGTAATATATTTCAGTTACAAGATAATTTCAACAAGTGCATAAAGAATATTTATCCTGATGGCAGCTTTGGAACATGCAATGAAAAACAATCCCTGTTCCAATCATCAGATAAATTTAGCAAGGTAAGAGGAATATTGTTCATTCATTCAAATGTTAGCCTCATTTTCTCCCACAATGGTTCTTTAGAGTGCACAAGATCAGTAAATTTTAACAAATACAGTTACGGTCACTGGAGAATCGAAAGGTTCGAAATAATGCTATCGCGTAGGGGGGAGACATTTCGAATAACGATTTGCATATCTCGGAACATGATTTCAATATTAAATTTTTCTTATGCATGAAACCTAGCACGTCATAAAGGACCTTTCAGCAAGTTTTTTTTAAAGATCAGTTATAAGGAATTTATTTATAAATAATTTTACAAAGTTCAGACTTAAAGCACCCATCTTGAAAAAAAATAAGCACTTGGGTTTGTAAAAAATTGGAAGAAATAAATTTATAATATAACGAATTTTTAAGAATTCAAGATAAAAAAAAACCAAAAAATTATATTTATTTGTTCTAACATAGAGAGATTAACTTTGCAAAGTCTATCAGAGGCATTCACATATTCGACACTATGAAAAATTAGCAAATGCTATTTAGTTTCAAACTAAAAGTCACAATCCCCTCCAAAAATCATTTTTTTATACATTAATTTTATTTTTTTTTATTTTTGAAATGTGCACATATTTGCATTTGGTAGATATTGTTTATATCCCTCCAAACTCAACGTACGTTAAAAGATTACGTACTAATTTGCTTGAATTTTTCTCCCAAAATATTCCTTAAGCCAAAAATAGTTACTGTGCTTCATAACATAATTACTAGAGTGGATCGCGGTTACAAACATTCAGGAAAACATTCTTATTAATCGGTACTTATCGTTACAAAGAAGATATTTTAAAGCATTGAGATTAGGAGAAAAAATATTTAAAATGATTTCAAAATTTAATTTTGCAACAAAGGGAATGATTTTTAAAAAAAAAATCAAATTAAAATTACTTAATCATGATTAGATGATTTTAGACTCAAACTAAAATTATTTTTCTACAATATAAATAACCAAAACCGATGATCATTGATAAATGAGTATCGAGTTGTACAATGTACAATGCAATATTTCATAACCCCAGCACCCCCCCCCCTCTCTCCGAGCATTGTCGGATTAGTCCGATACAAATATTTTTTCACTTCTGCAACACGCTTCTTAAAAATTTAACTTTAAAAGCTGTTAAACAAATTTGACATTTCTTTCCTTGTAGCTATTACCTTGCGGCAGTACTTAACATTGAAATTTTTAATTTTTTTCAGTTCATCTCTATACTAGAGAACATCTTTTCTGCATTGGAAATTTTAAAATTGGAATTTTTGAAATTAACATTTTCCGATTTACCCAAATAATTCAACAAAATGAATTTTAAAAAAAATATTTTATTGTGTGTATATTCACTTTATAATTCTCATGTTTCCTTTTTCAGTATTTGAATTGCATTCTAACTGGTTTGCCAGAGGTAAGTCTAATTCTTATGAGTAAACTTTTAAAAGAGTACTCTAATCTTTATATTGTTTAAGTGGCTATGACATTTATCCAGACTACTATTTTAGTAAATATTCTGATTAATAAAGAAAAATATAGGGAAAACATTTTTTTTTTTGCTATTGTTTTTAAGAAGATTAAATTTATACCAACCAACATAAATCAAATGAGTATGTGTGAAAACACTCTATTGGTGGTTCCTTTCTTATTAAAACACCCTTATAATTTAAAACACAAACTAAAATAATTACAAGAACAAAATGTTTATTTTAAAGGCATATTAGCATTTGGAGAATATTTTTTTCAAAATAAAGCAAACAGGAGGAGAGAAAAATAATGTGAATTTTTTTAAGGATATTTTAAGATCTTCACACTTTTTTTAAAAAAATAGCATAGTAAAACATTAGAAACACATTTTTAGGGATCAATACCAGTAAATACTAATAATTAACAAGTAAAATAGAAAATCAAAATTTTACAAAAATAACAATTATAACAGAAGTTTTAGCAGTTTTTATGAAATTTTTTAACGCATTTGGAGAAAGACGGGCATGTATTTATCTAGAGCATGAACTTATCAAGATAATGCACTAAAACTTTAATGTTTTATTAAAATATAAAAATTTTAGAGCTGATTGAATAAATGTTATAAAAAAAATGTGACATATTTTTTATTGAAATAACAAGACAGATACTTTAAAAATATTTACATAGCAAGAATTGTTTGTGCACATTCCCTGCAATAAAGTTCAAAAGTTTCAAAGAAATACTTTTGTAATATTTTAAGTTATCAGGCTCACCATGGTAGTTTTTTAACAATTAATTACTGTTCATGGTAGATTGGAGACCCACATTCGGTTTTTCTAACTTTATGTATTTTTTTGTAATTCAATCTCTAAGTAACGTAGAAACAAAACAATATGTTTTATAAGGCCAGATATTTCTCTATTCAATAAAATAAAATTTAATTTTTAAAAAAAAGTGTGTTTTGGTCGAATTTGTTCATTTTGGCTTGATTGAATACCTTAAAATTAGCCAACCGTATCCTTATATAGCAAGCTAAATAAAATTATAAATATTTCATAAAAGTATGAAATTTTTCATTCGTAAAGTAAACTACTTGAATGAAGCTTAAGATGCAGATAAAGATTATCGTAATAAGAAGAAAACAGCATTAGTTAAGAGATGTTAACGTTTTTCACAGTTTCATTCTTAACTTTATTTACACTTGTACTGCATGCTTAGAATTCTAACTAATTACCGAGTTTCCTTGCATCATTTTATAGTCTTTTTATTGCATTTTCTACTAAATTGTTTTCCTTGACTGAACCGTTTATATAATTTTTTTTTCTTTTTGTAAACGCAAACTTTTATAAGCTCTTTTTTTAAAAAAAATATTACTGGAAGATCCAAAAAACATTTTATTAATTGATCCAAATGTACAAGAAAACGAAATGAATCAGCTAAAGTAAATCTTAAATAAGTGGTAGTAATAGTTATGCATTTTTGGAGTTGTATTAAAAATATAAGAAAACATGAGCTTTACATCTATATTCTCAAAATAACGTGATTTTTGTTCAAAATATAAGGAATTTATTTTTCTGAATATTTGTTTCTTTTTTTAGAAATCAAGTTTAGATGATGCTGGTAAAAAACAATTTGACGTCTACAAGGTAAAGTATTCATTTTTATAAAGTAAATCGATGTCTGATTAAAGTTAAAATTAGAATTGTTTGTAATGTACATTATAATATAAAATCAGTAGAGTAATTTAAACTAGAGTAAAACTTATTATACAATAACATGTATTTACAAGCGATTAAATACACACTCAGTGTATTTAATTATGTGGAGACCTCAGTCCTGTTTTAGGGACCTTAAGATAGGAGTGGTCAAATAGCAGCCCCATAAGAGTTCTTTGTGGCTATACTGCGGCAGTCAGAAAAATCAAATTTGAACACTGATTGCCTTTCCTTGAGCAGCCGAAATCTTATTCCGTATTTTCTTGAAGGACAGCTGTCACTATCCGTGAGAAATTTTAATAGAAATTAGAAATTTTTTTTGGGACATTATTTATATTTTTATGAAGATTCTATTTCAGAAAGGGCAGCTAGTGGAATGCAATAAGGAATATACATTATATATCTTTTTAGTATTTTAACTACTAATTTTAGCAAATTCCCTCTGAGTTCGACGACTTTTTAGCTTTTTAACGGGTTTGTCTAGCGGTATTTGAGAAAGAGACAGCAGCCATGCTGAATTGCTAGCATAACACTTTAGTTTATTGATATTGTTTTGCGTTATAAGTTGTTACCGCCAATTGGAAAACATTTTTCTGTCAAAAAAGGCAAAAAATACTTCCCTTTTATTCACTCTTTAATGAACAGGAAGATCTGAAATTGCGTGCAAATATTTTGTTTAATTTCCCTTGGTCAAGAGCACATTCTAATTTGAGGGACTATTACTACTTCCCTAGAACCCCCCTTGTCTATTCTCGGACCCGGCTACATGTGTGGGAGGAACTAATTGGTCAGCCGACATGATTCACTAAAATTGATTTATTGTCTCAATATTCAACACAGATACTATAATAATCTAATTAAAATGGTTTTGATCAATAATTAGAGATCGGAGGTGAGACCAGTTAGCATGGGGATAATATTTACAGACATTCAATTAATTTCTGCGTTAACTTATACAATCATGATTGTAACTCGGACGCAACTAACAATTTACTCTCTAACTTCTATTTAAATAAGGAACACAGTACCTGAGTGAGTGAGTGAATATTAACGTCCCACTGTTCATCTACACGAATGTGCATCGCGCCCCTACACGGTGGGTCTTCAGTGGTACTGGGATCGAACTCATCTCATGACACGCTAGGCATGATCCGATGCCTATACCACTTGGCTACAGCGGCCACACACAGTACCTGAAGTCTTATATTTCAAAAATCGTATAGATGAGGCCTTGTACCCTAAAGGTTGGCTTGATCACCACGCATCCGAGCGATACTCACTTAGGTAATCTTCAATTCTCACTTTAACAATCTTAGATTCTCACTTCACGAACTCTTACTTCACTAACTCTCAAAACTTGCGAATACAGAAGTAAAAAATTAACTTAATTTGCATAATCACATTTTCTTACCTTCGGTGAAAGTTGGTTGAATTAATTATTTCCCTTAAAGAATCCCCAAAAAGTTAGTAGAGCCACGTATGAATCGTTACAACATATACATAACAAAAGAACTACAAAATTACTCATCTATATCCATAGAATAAATGAAATTATTTCTATGGATATCAAACAATTATTCAATTTATTAAAATGATCAGTTGACTTTATGGATATTGATCATCAGTTGACTTTTTCAAATAATTGCGGTCTGAAAAATTAACAAGTATGAATAAATTTGTAGGAAAAAAATGTTCTCTAAATAGGGTTCCACATATTTATGAGCAAATTTTTTCTTGATTGGGTGAGTGAGTGAATATTAACGTCCCACTGTTCAGCTACACGAGGGCTTTTGGGGACGGTCCGCGTAATTTTGAACCATGGTCAAGTGACGCGGATGACACCTGAGATGGCACCCCCTCTCCTAACTACCACACCACACCAACGGGAGGACGTTTGAGCTCTCGACAGATTTTACGTGCATCGCTTCCCTACACAGCGGGTCTTCAGTTGTATTGGGAACGAACTCATGATATGCTAGCCACGATCCGATGCCTAGACCACTCGGCTACCGCGGTCTTTTCCTGATTGGACAGGAACAAGTAAATATATATCATCTTAAAAACATTAACTTGCAGATCCAACATGCCACCTCATTGCTGATTTCAAATATTATCGAAAAAAGTGTGATAATGCTTTTTGTTTTATAAAAAAAAATTATAAAATTGAATATACTTTACAAATGTGGATGATGATATTACCATCATATCAATAAATTGAATAAAATGCAGTTATTTCATTTAATATCAGTTTATTGAATTTTATGACACAATTTATGCCTTTTCTGAAACGCAATATTAAATAATTAACGCAATTTATTTAAAAAGTGTGACATACGGCTAAACTAAGTTGCTTGCAAAGAGTCCCGAGCCAAAACAACTACTCAAATCCGTCTCAAGGGATTCTTTTTGATATGCCTTTTTATTAAAGAAAGAGTTAACTTCAATGTTTTAAATATTATATCGAAATATGGATTAGCTTATTATCGCTCTCTGGACATAATCTAGGGGGAAAATAAGATAAATTGTTTAATTGAAATAATTTCAGTTATAAATTTTTACTTTTATTTTTTACTTTAGGAACACAAGGCAGTATTACGTGTAAATTATTCTATTTTTATTTTTCTACTCTTTTTCAGAAATGCCTGCATAAAGTGGGCGACAAGTGCATGGAGAGTCAATGAATTCAAAGTTAGTTTTACTATGGAAAATGAAGAAATGTATCACTAAATCTTATATTTCTTGTTTTACATGTAATTTAGCGAAGGTTAATTTACGTGCAATCTCTTTTCCATTGTTTATTACGACTTATAGAAAAACTAATAAAAATACATATATCAATGTGACTTTTCGAATTATTTGATGTTTTTAGATTCTGTAGAGAAAACTAAGTAGAGTATAAATCGACCCTGTAATGTGTTTTTTTATCAAAGACATCTTCTTAGAAATTTTACATACATAAGTAAAACAAGTAACTCATTCAAAAAACTCAATGCTTTAAGAACATCAGAGTTCCAGAAGACTTAAGATCATACTAATATGTCAAAAGAGTCGCTGAATTGTAAAATCGTAAATTGCAAAATTGAAAATCGACAGTCGATTCTATACGGAAACAGAAAATTAAAAAAAAAATTAGGTTTTATGAAACAAATGAGATAAACAATGGATTGATATTTAAAAAGGAATAAAAATATGCAACCTTCAGCACCTATTTGAGAATAGACCACACGGCATTCTCACATGAATTCTTTACAAATTTCAGAGCTGATTTTAAATCCAGCGTTTCAAACCATGAAAATTCGAAAAAATCCAAAAATTATCTGCGAACAATAAAACCTTAACTACCTTAATTCTAGTTGAAAGAGGAGCTGTTGCTTTGTTGATGACTATATGTTGTTGATTGCTTTTGAAATAACAATCAATTGTATAGTTTTGATTAGTTTTATGGAAGTATATCGGTTCAGAAGGTGCATTGGTGGTAAAGTCACTGCCTGGTGGGTAATGTCTTGATTTTTTCACTCTTTGTGTGGAGTTTTAATGGCTACTAAAAGCTAGAGTTAGATTTTTTTGGGAGGGAGGGGGGGATAATGGTGCTTTTTTTCTTGAAGATGACCACGTATTTATGAATAAAATCACTTTGAGAAGAAGGTCACACTTATAAGACTATGAAAATTAGTCTATTTCACCAAAATTTCCTTATTTAGAACTTTACCTCATTTTCCTACTTAATTTTATCTCAAGTCCTTCAAAAGCAAAATTCTTATAAATTTTTGGCTTTTCCAATAATTTGCGCAAACCGAAAATATGTTATTATTCACATCATTAAGAAATTTATTTCTCTTATTTGAAAATAAGATCACAATATTACTAAACATGATTTTCTTAATATTTTTTTAAATTAATATACATGGTTTTATCATATGAATTAGTACGTAAACGATAAAAATTTTTTATATAGATATATATATATACAAGGGGTGATCAAATGAAAAGGCACGAAACGACACGGTGGGTACAAATATAGACTTTATTCAAAATATACACCATAGGCCTGAGCACAACGATCCCACTGATGAACAAGCCGCAGGATTCCTTGCTCCCAGAATTCCTGTGGCTGTGACGAGACCCAGTCCTTCACAGTGTCCTTGAGTACGTCGTCCGAGTTGAAGCGCTTTCCTTTCAGGTGTTTCTTCAGTGGACCAAACACATGGAAATCGCAGGGTGACATGTCCGGACTGTAGGACGGAGGGTCCAACGTCTCCCATTGGAACTTGTCCAGTTCCATTTGTGTGACTCTGGAGACGTGTGTACGCGCGTTATCATGGAGCAGAACCACACCTTCCGTGAGCAGCCCCGGTCTTTTGTTCTTGATGGACCTGCGAAGGCGTCGAAGTGTCTCACAGTACACATCGGAGTTAATGCTTTTTCTGTGCTCGAGTCATTCTGTGCTCGCATCCTTTGGACGCCGCTTTTTATAAGAGCCTTTGCTCTCTCCTGCGCATGCAGACACCCGAGCATGATCCGATCCCAGTCAGAGTCTCCAATGGCATCCCGAGATGTCTCGCTACATTCTCCCTTGGCGGAATATGCAAATATTTAACTGTTTCATTTTTATGTCGTTTCGTACCTTTTCATTTGATCACCCCTTGTATATATATTGTAATTTTTATTTCATTATAATATCAATAGATGGCGCCATGAGTTCATGTGTTCTCTTAATAGCTTTTTAAATTGCCAGATGTATATATTTTTTTTAATAAAAATTGAGGTACTGTAAATAAATTTTTCCGTTTCGCTGAGCACAGAAACTAATCTGTCAAAAAAATATTTTCTAAAGTTCACTCCGATTTCTTTTTTCATTTTTTTCATTTTATCTAGAATTTCAGTAGCTTTAATTAAATTATTTGTTCATCATTTTTTTACAGGGCACCGATAACTAGTAAAAATTATAACGAACACAGAAAGCATCAATGTATTGCCGGAACTATCTTTTTAAAAAAAGTAATTTTCTTTCAATAAATCAAAAACAAAAATACATATATCTTTCAAAAACGAAACAGAAAAAAATATATATTTTTTTCTCTACATTTTATGTTTGTATAAAACCATAGTTTGTGCATTTAAAACACATTCACTTCGTAAAAAACAATTTTTAGTTTTCTTAAAACTTATTTTGACATTAACAGCTCAAATGAATTATTTTGCAAAATACATAATTTTTCCTACCTTTATAATTTGCATCCTGTGAAGAATGTTTACCTCTGGCACATCTGTGATTGAGTATCTTGAACAACATGGCTCGCAGTATCTTACGGAATTACACTCAGTTTTCCGGCTCTTATAGCATTTTCAGGCAAACAGGATTCTACAATAGGCTTCAAGGAGTCTGCATATTTATCTTCCGTTTGTCTTAAACTTTCCAACTCTCAGCTTAATCTCTAGCACAATGTAGAGGCTCGTAATATCATGAGAAATTTTTTCATTAACTGCATCCCAAGAGAACGAAAACCTCTAACATAAAACTGTGCCAATAGCTTTTCAAGGCCATGTCTTTTTTAAGCTGTGCAATCGCTTTAGAATAATTTCCATTATTATTGGAAATCTATCTTGTAGCTTTGAAATCAAATACCATCGATTGGTATAAACATTGGAACTTGGAACTTGGGTTTATAGAAAAATACTCCGAAAATCCGGATATTCTATGGAACTGCACAACAATTTTTTTAATTCACATTTTGGCAAATTCAGTTTCGTTTAGCCCTTCGGAAAACATTGTGAAAAAGTTCTGGTATTTGTATCCAAGGTTGTTTCAATTTTTGATTTAAGTTCAATGTAATTTTGTCAAATTTTCTGCGGCTTCAACGAATGTTCCAAATTTAGGCATCAGCATTTCCTGAAAGTAATGAGGATATCTCATTTTATATTGAATATAAACGAGAGAGTATTTACATTTTGTCTACTTGAAGCGGGCAGTGTTTCATTATATTTGGTAGTATATACTGCCAAGTGTGTCAAATGTTTTGTTGTAGTCGCAAATGAAGCTATTCAAGACGTCCACTTTGTCTTAAGAACATCCATACTCTAAAATGTAAGTAATATATTTTACACATTCACTCTTCACTCGAAAAATATCATAAAATCTTACTTCGATGAGTGTTTTCGGTTACCTAAGGTAAATCAGCAGAATCCTAAATTCAACCCAATTCTCCTCCGATCCGGTAAATTACTCAAAATAAATAGCTTGGGCATTTGTGTTCTCCATGACATTTATTATTTGCCATTCCTACTAATCAATACATTTACACTCATATTAAAAAGTAAAAGTATGAAATACAATGCCTACGTATGACGTTCAAATCAGAAGAGTATAGGAATCGGGGGATTTCCTATCTGTCAACAAACAGTACCTTCACTTCATTTTTTTTTTCAGGAGTTGGCCTTTCGCAGACGTAATTTAACAATTGTTTCATTTCCTTATTGGTTGTCTAGCAGCTTTGGAGTCTTGGCTTGGCTTGAAAAATTTCCAGACTTTAGAACTGAATCCGGTAAAGCAGATATCTTTCGATGTAGTACTAGTCGTGGCGCTTCTTCTCACTTTTACAGCGGTCATGGACTTTTAACCGGCGAGTAGCAAGTTCGATTCCTGGTAGTACTGAAGATCTATCGTGAGAGGGTGTTGGTGCACTTTAAATCTATCGAGGCCTGAAGTCAGTCCTTCCTGTGTCTTGGTGTGGTAGTTTGGAAAGGGAATGCTAGCTCAGGTGTCGTCTTTGTCATTTGACCGAGGTTCAAAATTGCGATGTTCGTCATCAATATTCGTGCAGCTTTATAGTATGAAGTCAATAGAACTCTCACTATTTTCACTTTTACAGCCACAATGGCACCAACTTTGTTCGAATGTGTCGAAGCCAGGGATTTTTACCGACTCTTGAATCCATCTCCGTTTACTTAATAAATCTTCCGAAGAATAGCTTTTTATTCCACCATCATCACATGACCGCGGTAACCTAGTGGCTAGGACATGGACTCAAAGCCGGTGTGTTATAAGTTCGAGCCCTATTACCGCAAAAACCCCACCGTGTAGAGAGGCTAATGCCCAATAAATCTGACGCGGTTCTCTCAGAATCCTCCCTTTGGCGTCTTATGAATATTTGGAAATTGGTGTCAGCACAGGTGTCATCCTCGTCACTTAACCGATGTTCAGAATTACTAGTTTCTTCACTAATACAGCTTTCGTGTTTCTAAAAATGCGATGTTTATAAACACTCACTCCCCTTTATTATCACGATATTTAGATGACATTTGGGAATCAGAATTTTGATTCGCCAAACTTCCTCTCATGAGATTCTTGGGAAAATCCAAATTTTTTTTTCAAGAGTCAACAGCTCTTCTACAGTTTTTTACATTTCGCTAAATGAAGGATTTTGAACCAAAGACAGATTTAACGTGCATTAGACCCCCCTCCCCTCTACATGGTGAGGACAAGGTTTCAAGTCCTTGACTCGAAAACACTGGTCTCGAGTACGAGATCATGACTGCTCAGTTACCGTTATCTCGAGGGATGTAAAAGTAATATTAATGAAAAAAGTTCTTAGTACTTGGTAACTGGGACAAAGGTGAAACCCAAGGATATTACAACCAAAAAATTGTTGGACTTCTTTCAAAGGACTGGCAAAACCTCATCGAAAAAGATTAACATTGTTTGATCTCACACTTTGATTCAGATAGATATTTTTATTAACGTCTTACAAAAAAGCAACATGAAAGCTTTAGGTGACAAACCTCGTAATTTTAAACCTCTATCAAGAGACGAGAACGACACCTTAAGTGCCTTCACACTCTCCAAACTACCACACGACATCAATGGGAAGACATTGAGCTGCGACAAGTTTAACGCACATCGGCCCCCTCAATATAGCGGGTCTTCAGTGCCATCAAGGTTCTCCGACTTTTAAGATCGAAAGTTAGCATGGTCAAGATCACTCGAACATTACCCACCGGATCATAAGATTAACGGATTAATTTTTCCTTACCGTATTACATACAGTGACGAAATTGGTATCTAAGAAGAGAAACTTTCGTCTAAAGCAAATTTTTCAACAGATGGAGGTTGCTGACAAACGAATATCGGAATGTAATCAAAATTTTCAGCTTATTAAATGACTTTCCAGTCATTGCCACGTGTACTGTTCTTGCTTCAGAGTGTAACATAAAATTTAAAAAAAGGACACTTACAGAACAATCCTTAGTACTGGTTAAACCCTTTATATAACGGATAAAAAATACCTAGGGGGAATGAATCGAGGGTTCATATTTATTACAAAATCCAAGGTTCTAATGCAATATTACGTTCTAATATTGATGAAGAAAATTTTTGTAAAACTCTCACAGTATATTGTCTATGATAAAGTTTTTCTAATTTTAGAGGTTATAATGCTTTATCTGGAATAAATCTAGTCTTCTCTGAGGGGCTCGAGTAAAAAAGCCATTTGTGGCTCATAAAATTCTTTTTTAAATAAACAAAATTACAAACAAGAACATACAAGGTGCAGCTAAATTCGATCGATAAATTGAGGAGGGTGATAGTAGTCAACACGAGGACGACAAGCTACCAAGAACATGGGATTGCCAACCACGTTTAGCCGAAGTAATTCGAGAAAACAGTTATGGAGTGTGTGATGTCGAGTGGAATGAAAAAAGGCATTCACAGGTAAGAAATGCATTTATTTAGACTTAAAGGTGCATTTCTCAAACTCCGAGGTGCGCTTTCCCTAGTAGACGTTGTAGACCTTCGTGGGGTCAGCGAGCATATCGAAAAGTTCAAAATCTAAGATGATTTTGAAATATCATTAATTTACTGAAAGAAAGCAAAACAAAATACATTCTGGCATAGTAAAAAAAAATACACATTTACACTGATATAATACACTTATATTAACCTTGTAAGTATTGATAATTAACACAACAATGTAATTTATAGCATGCTAAGCATATAATTTAGCAATACTAATTTAAGAACAAGTTTTATGATTACCAATGATACCATGGGCTTGTCATACATTTTTTTTATTGAGAACATTTATGAACCCCGTGCACCACACAATGTATCACATACGGGCTTACAACACAAAGGAAAGGAGGAAGGGGATTACAACACAAACATCCATGCCTTCTCCGGAATTCGAACCCAGGTCCTACGGTACCGCAGTCAGAGTCACTAACCACTATACCAGATGGCTTGTCATACATTAAATTACATAAAAATTTAATATTTATCTCGATAATTTGTATAGTTTATAATTAAAGTCGTATTGTAGTTTTAGCGTTAAAATACATTATTATTGAATTCAGTACATTGTTACAATATGGAAGGGGAGTGCGATGAAAATTATGATTGAAAACTTGGTCGCATGTATTGAAAGTTTGAGAGGCAGTGACGTAAAGCATATTTACAATACTAACAAGGCATCACAGCTCTACTTCAGAAAAACAACAAGTTATTGTCACAGAATTGAGGCCACGTAGTGCCCATCACAGGTGTTGTGACGTGTAAGTGGTATGGTGCGAGCATGACCTTTTCAAAAAGACGCCTGGTGTAGTCTATGTGCTTGGCTTGAGTTGCTTGTTCATATATTCTTCGTTCGGTGTAATCAAATTTTGCTATCAAATGCAGTTTAACACCCCCGTTTTATTTAATGCCCACCTATGATGATTTGCTTACCAATTTTATTCTCCCCAGACGAGTGGGAAATTTGCATATGCATAGATTTCTTCAACCCTACCATGGAGTTCCAAGTCCCAGCATTCGTTTGACCACTCCCCTAGTCCTGTTCATCGTTCTCCCTATTATCGCAATTTTCACCAACTAAACGTGGTTTATGACTCACTATTCCCTTGTGATTTATCGTCTCTAAATCTAGTGTCAATCGTTTGAATTTGTCGGTCTAATTCTGAAACACCCTTTATATGTTATGAAAGCAGGTTTATTCAATGAGGATATTATGTTGCAAATACATTAGTAATTTCAGAGAAACTGTAGTTTCTAACAATTTATCTTTTAAAGCATAATATAGAAAATACATTTGAGAGTTTAGCACACATTCTTTACAAATATATTTTACTCGTTTTAATTTGCTGAAAGAGAGCTCAGCACTTGCTGTAGTATCTCGTAACGTAAACCTTTTTAATAAATTTGAAATAACTAATAATTATTAATAGGAATATATTGCAATACATCTTGTGCGTTACTTAAATCTCTTTCATTTAAAATGAAATCCCGTAGCAAACTAATTTCCTCTACAATGTTTTCATCTACATCCTTGTTATAAAACTTTACAAAGTTTTGGGCATTGTTTTCTTAATTTATGTTTTTCTATGTGCTTTATATCAGTGATTAATTTGAAATCAAAAATAACATTTGGTATATTTTTTATTTACTTGTTAAATAACATAATAAATTATACAGTGTTGAAAAATGACACATATGTATTTAAATTCACCCTACCGTATTTTCTATAATTTAGCCTTCTGTTGTTTCGGAATATAAAATGTTTATCTTTATCGAATTCTTCCTTCAGAAAAATGTTCTGAAATATTTAATTATGTATTAGTACTATTGCTTGGTGTAAAAATGAGTTAAATTTTGTTTTCTGTTTTGATTTTATTGACTAAATTAGAAGCAGAGTCCAAAAAAATTATTTTTGCTCCAAATAGTATGTAGACATTTTTAATTTTGTGAAATATAAATCATGCTGTTAAGCATATAAATGACATTTCTTATATTGAACCTAATGGACTTTTAGCTTCGGATATACCGCAATATTATGATTTATAATACCACAGTAATTTTTTTTAAGTTTAAGTTTGGATCCTCGGGAGTTCCCTGAATTGAATAAAACTAAGCATTTACAACTTCACGAATTAGTTTAGAGATTGTTGAAATTCAGAGATCTATCATAATAATGTTTACAATAAAACACACTTTACATCATAAAGATAACTAGGAATGCCGTCAAGTTTTTCTGTGCAAGAGTACATTATTTTAATTCTTGATCATGTTGGAACCTCCTCAATACCCTGGCCCCGGAGAACAATATCCGTTCCCCCTTCTCCAGATGTCTGGCCCAGTAGTTAAATTATCAAAATATTATTTGAGTACGAAATTCAAAGAAATTCCCAATAATTTAATGATGAATTGCAAGCGCCACAAGCAGACCAATGGTTTAAGGTTGCAAAGGACGAAATTCAGATTATGAATAAACATCATGTTGTGTGAAATATTGTATCTAAACTAATCAAATGTAAGATAATAGGTTATAAGGGGATTTAAACTTTAAAATATAATGTGATATGTTAGATGCAAAGCCAGAATTGTTACACAAGGATACCATCACATTAAAGGTTTTCATCATAAGGAATTTGTACATATTCCTGCCGTTACTTTTGATATTATTAGAACGTGTTTCAATTTTTGTAGGGAAACTAAACTGGACGCTTCATCAATTAAACTTTGTCATTTTTATGCAACGTAGAAAGAAAAGAATTATGTCCCAATCACAAAGATTGGTTTACTGTGAAGATATTTAAACTTTTATTGTGGTATATATATCTCCCTTAATTTATATATTTATATATATATATATTTGTATTTTTTCCCTTCCTTTTTTAATTATTCTTTTTTACCTCAAATGTATTTTTAATTTTGTTTTAAATTATATAATTGTGTTTCCACTTACATCTGTAAGTCTCATGTTATGCAATGCGGATCATGATGAGTTTTGCAAATAAATTGATTTTTGGATATTAGTAAGCTTGATCATGTTTGTAATCTAAATTAAGGTATCCATACTTGTCGCTGAAACTCTGAATACAGGCAGTCATCTTACATATTTATGACAAAATTACTAATATCTAGGGTTAGAAAATCAACACACATAAAATTCAGAGATTCTTCACAAAATTACCTTATTCAAACAAAACTAAACCACCTTCATATGAAAATCAAGAATGACCACCAAACAATCACCAACCACACCCTTCAAAAGACAGGGAAAAAATATAAAACAGAGCTTCTAAGGACCATTTACTGTGAGATAATTGCACCAATTGTTTTTTAAGTGATAATAAGATTATATTACAATTTATTTTGGATTTGATATTTTAAATGTGCGTGTTCTTCCATAGCAAGGAACATAAAGTTTATCATGGGGATGCTTGGAAATAAAAGAAAACACTTAGAACAAGCACTGAAACAGTTAATGGGAGAGATTTATTGATTTAAAAGGTATTCATAAACTACAAATCAACTGAATTTTTAACGTCCAAGCCAAAATCCGTCCCCATGTTTGAAGTGTTGCCACGAGAATTCAGCTTTGTAATAAATTCCTTAAAAATAAATCCTAAACTTTAGTTTCAGAAATAGAAAAAAGTTTCACGGAAGAAGGCATTCATTTCTTGAGTGAATAATAAGATAACCTTTTATAAGAATGCCTAAATAAGACATGATTTGGGGGGAAATGTATGATATATTCAGAAGAAAATTTGTATTTTCGGCATCAAGGATGAACTATGTCTAGATGATACCCTTTACAGAATTAAGGAAAAGAAATCTTTTTTCGACTCTTAAAGCATGGAGCAGGCACCATTATGGTTTGGGGGAGGGGGTGCTGGGAAATTACTCGGAGGATAATCTCGAGGTTATTGAATCGACAATAAACAAATTTGATCGCTCTTGAAAATGCTAAAGACAAATCTGAAGACAAGGACCGAGAAGCTTCGTCAAGACAGCGATCTCAAGCACGCGGCGTACATTGTGAAGTTAAGGCTGCTTTACGATGTGCCAAACCAAAATTCCGTACACCATCATAGTCCCCATTCCTAAGCACAATAGCGCATTTATGGAACTTGCTCGAGCGGAAAATAAGGAAGTTCGTAATAACATCCAAAGAGATGCGCAAATATGCCATGGTAAAAGCATGGAACAAAATGAAAACAGAAGAGACATTTAAACTAACTGAATCACTACCAAATAGATTGAGAGATTTTTTAAAAAGAAAGAAATAGCCTACCAGGTATTGACTTTTAGTTACAATCCCATTATCGTAAAGTTTTTCCAAATGTACTCAGACTTTTAAGGCACACGATTTGTATCATTCTAAAGTTATGAATTTATGTATTATTTTATGTAATGATCAAGTGATTGATGCTTATACTATTTGAATTTACGATGTTAGAGGAACTAATAAAAGATATATTGATTCAGAAAGATTTATTAAACTTATATACTAAGAGTAATCGTTTTATGAATATGGAAGATGATTCTATGTACTTAGACTTTCAATGGTAAATGCTTGCATCAATCACGCGAGAGAAAAAGGTTCTATGACTCATATAATAGTTTAACTCTTATTTGTTTTGGGATTTATTAGTTATACATTTTGATTTTATTATATATGTATATGTGAGTGTGTGTGTTGTTTACTGAAGGGGCAAGACTTTCTTTGCTGATGATCATATGAAATTGATGTTGTTAGGGTTGTGTTGAAGGGGTTTCCTTTTGTTAATAATCCAATTTTACTGTACATTTAAACACACATATAAAGTTTGGACGTTGCATATAAAGAAAAGAGACACACGGCGCTCGTTTTTACACGAGAACAAGAAGCGTTGAATTGTCCGGAGAATCTCCGCTCTTATATGAAACCCACTCCAGAAGTTCAAACTCACTTGACTTCCAAAGACGCCTTTTCTGATTGGTTCAAATATTTGGATGATGATGATGTCTTCTTACTTTAAATACGCTGGGATTTAATTTCTTTGTTATAAAGTTACGATTAAATCCCGTTAGCCGCTTATAATAGCAGTTAATTATTTACGCTGGAGTCCTGAAAGATCAGGTCCATTACAAATTAAAAAGTTTAAAATGAAATTAAAGTGATTATTAATATATATATATATATATATGTAACATTTTAATTTGTAATGATCCTTACTAACCCTTTAAGACTCTCACGTACAAAATTAATTATTGTGTGCCCGGCTGACGGGTATAACCGTGACTGAGTCTCTTGAAAATTAACAGATTTGCGTTTTTAAAATAAGATTACATCAACATCTATCGACCACGATATCTTTTCATGAATAATAAAACCCCGTCTATTGAAATCAAGCGGATTCCAAGATTTCCTGTTGCCGCTTAATATAAACCCCCGAGATACTCTGGAAAAACTCTCTTTTGTCTTCATTATGTAGTACGCTTACAAGTTTTTTTGTACTGTGTGTTTTCTGTGCAAAGTGTCGTCTGTATGTCTTGTGTTTAAATGTGAAATAAATTGGAATACCTTTCAACAAAAGACTGTCTGACCAATGCTACATCAACAACCTAAATGTTATCACCGAAAAGAGATCCTTAACAAAGGGCACGACATAAGAACATACGTCTGGGTTTATATACGAAGGATTTCAAGACTGTATCTTGATTCGAAAAAAGCCTTCATAATAAGAAAATAAAGAAAAAATCACTTTATTGGACATATCAACAACAGTATTTGCATATCTTTCCAGTCGATAATATTTAAAACGTTCGCCATGCATGCGCCCACGCCGTGGAATGACGTTAAGCAGCCGTTGAACTGGTATTTAAAGGGCTGCATCTTGCAGCTACTGGCATTCTTCGTATGGTGGTCATGTATTCCATTCATGACTACTGCGCCATGTACTTGATGTACGGCCGTTGTTATGGAAATGCATTACGAACTGCTACCCGTCGATATCCGTCCCACCGTCCTCCCGAGGCCCTCGTCATCCGTAGGCTGGATGACAGACTGCGAAATATGTCAAGCGTCTGGCCAACAGCCAATCTTCACAATACTGGAAGACCGTGGAGTGGCCCGACGGTATGACAGGCTAGGCAATACTGTACCGGGTAGGAGAGACTCTGGAGGTAAGCACACGTGCATTAGCCAGTGAGATGACTTCGAGTAAAAGTACTGTGCACAGACTTTTACGGTCTGAGAGGCTATACCGTTTCGGCACCCAACCGTGCAAGGTGTGGAACCAGATGACTATCAGAAACGCGTGGCCTACTGTGAATGGCTGTTGCAGTAACAGAACATAGATAATGGTTTCATTGAACATATCATGTGGACTGATGAAGCATGTTTCACTCATGATGGGGTATTCAACCATCACAACAGCTATTTGTGATTCCAGGCCAATCCAGATGCAATCCGGCCGCAGAAACATCAGGAACTTTGGCCTCTTAAAGTGTGGGCCAGCATACTCGGGGATCTCATTCTTGGTCCATATCTGTTGCCTGAACGGCTCTCAGTAATGTCGTACTTGATGTTTCTCAATGAAGTCTTAACCGAGCTCCTTGATGACATACCATTAGCGGCAGTACTTTGGTTTCATCGCGATGGGACTCCGGCGCATTTCTGTGCTCTTGTACGTGATTGGCTGGATATCGTATACCCAGCCATTGGATTGGACATCAGGGTTCTGTTCTATGGACGCCACGTTCACCAGATCTTACACCGTTGGATTTTTTCCCTATGAAGCTGTGAAAGCGGTCAGTTCCTGAACTCTCTTGTCAACATGTGAACCCGACTAGACGTGTGTCAGCAACTGAATGATCCACAGACATGATTTCAATCTAATCAATTTATTAATTCCAAATATCAATCAGACACAATAGAAATCTAACTAAGGTAATCGGTACCCCCTATACCGCTAATGTTAAATTGAGCTATTGTTTGTACCTTTTTCTCACAAACTGCTCAATATAAAAACTTCAAATTTTTTCTGTACATTAATTATACTTTTATATTTATACTAAAATGAGACTTTTTGAATTTTTTGTTAAGTTTTTTCAAAATTATTCAACGTAAAAGTATCACTATGATTTTTTTGAAATTGTCATTTTTTTCACAATAACTGAATTTTACAAAAATATTTTAGGAATTTTAAAATAAAAGCTTACTTTCGTATATATAGTTACATATCAGGTATGTTCACTGAAATTTTCTTGAGAATCCTATCTGTCAATTTTGAGAAAAAGGAACACGCAATTTGAAATTTATGATTTTGAGATAAATGCATTTTTAATATGAAATGTCCCTTCCTCACAAAAATTATGAATAACAGCATGTATTTGTCCCATTTTATTGCACATTAGCGTATCCTATATTTATTTTAAAACTTTTTTGTTTCCTATTTTACTTAAATTGCCCAGAAAATACATACATAGCATTTTTCAGATTTCGTTTAACGAGATGTTTTGTAATATTTACATTAATTTTCTCAAAATCTGTATCAATTTTTGAAGAAGTTTTATCTGTGATGTATTACAAACATTAAAGTTGAGAATTAAACATCATGAATGCCTTGTAATAATGTATTGATATGTGAAAGTAAGGATTTATGAATATGGGATTATGCGACATTTCGAATGTTTACATTAATGTTTTGCATATTTACATGCAAACAGTAATTCTAAAAGTATCAGATCTCAAAAGTTTTTCAAAACTGGTCAAATGATTTCTAAAACAGTCAAAATAATACTGTTTTTATGCCTTTAAACATGAAAGTTATGCCTTTTTATGTATATAGCAAGCTTTACATGCAACGACAAACAAAAAATTACTTGTCAGATATCTATGTACTTGTTTGGAGCAAATTTTTGAAAACTAAAGCTTAAAAACTCTTCTGTACAAAAAATAAACATTTATATTTATACTAAAGTGAAATCTTTCAATTATCCTTTTTGTTTTTTCAAAACATACTTTTACGTAGCATCACTGCGAATTTTTTAAAAATTGTCCTTTTTTGTCACATTATTTGGTCTATAATCAAATATTTCGGAAATATTTTCAAAATCTCACTTCAGTACATATAGTTACATATGCAGTAAAAATTGCAAGTGCATTTATTCAGTAAATTCTGTGAAAAAAGAATATGTAATTTAAAAAAATAGCATTTAGAAAATTGAATTTTTACCATAAAATATGTCACTTCATCCCCAAAAATTATGAATTACAACATGTATTTGTCCCAGTTTATTAAAAAAAAATTAGCATTTTTTAATGTATTTTCAATAAAATAGGAAACAAGAAGTCTCAAATATCCCAGAAAATAATACATAGCATTTTTCAGTTTTTATCTAACGCGATATTTTGTAAATTTGCATCAATTTTCTCAAATTCTCTATCAATCTGTGAAAGTTTTAGCTTTCATACATAACAAATATCCAAGTCGACAATGAAGTATCATAAATATAATATATAAAAATGTATCAATCTAGTTTGGTATGAATTTATGGCTACTTTTTGGTTATATTTGATTTTATGACATTTCGAAAGTTTACATTGGGTTTTTGTAAAGTTTTAATTAGGTTTTGTTATTACAATTTCTAAGTTGGAAACTTTAAAAAATACTCTTAACTGGACAAATGATTTCTAAAACAACAAAAATAAAACTGTTTTTATGTTTTTAAACAAGAAATTTATGTGTTTTTCTGTACATAACAAACTTCTCGCAAAGGCAATAAACATCACATTTGATGTATCATCTCATGCATTTTTCTCAGAAACTATTAAACATAAAGACTCAAGATTTTGAATTTATATCAATTAGACATTTATATTTATACTGAAGAGAATTTTTTTAAATATATTCATTAGTTTTTATAAAAAGACTAATTTTAGTTCACCGAACATCAATATGAATTTTTTGAAAATTGTCATTTTTTTGCTATATTTTAAGAATATTTCAAAAATATAACTTCAGTAAAAAACACAATTTATAAAATGAACATAGAGTACAAGCATACATTAATTTTACAGAATTTTAAAAATCTAAATTTTTGAAAAAAGTAATTTTTGGATAAATACTTACCTTGAGGGGGGAAGGGGGGGGTAATGAGTTATTATCCAAAAATGTGATGAAATTTTAAAATATTCATGCTTCCCTGTCAATTTTCTTATTGTTGGTTGATAAATATTTTTTTTATTATTCATTTAATGAAAAAGCAGGTTTTTACACCATCAGTAATTTTACAACCATTTTCCAGTATATGTTGTTTGCAATACTGGACACTAAATAACACCATAAAATGATGTCATTTAGCCATGTTTAACTTTTTCAGAAGCAATATTTTTACTATCATGTTTGAAAATAACTTCGTCCACGTTTTTAACAGAATTCTTATAAACAAGTTTTAAAGGATTTATAACTATTATCTTTTTATAATAATTGTAAAATTTTGAAGCAGAAAGACCTTTTCCAATAAAACACAAAACAACTACAAAGTTCCAAACTTCAAATTAAAATTACAAAGATTTCATGAAATTTAGAAACTTTCCACCAAAATTAGGTAAACAAACTAACAGTTAAACTGAAAGTTATCATACAGTTAATCTACAATTAATTGTGTATAATTAAATGAAAATATATACTGGCTTTACAACTGCTTCCCTGACTTAAAAGGCTAATATTTACGCGATTATTTGTTAAAAGGGCTGAAACAGCTGATTATTTTTTAAATGTCATTTTGACATTCATCTAATTCATAAATTACCATATATGTTATAACACTGAAAAGGTCATGAATTGGAGATTTTAGAAATAGGAAAATCTCAAAATCGATAACCTGCAGATTTTCAGCCTACTGACTGTTCCTAAGGATGATGATTAAACAGTAGAGAGCAGAGGTGAGATTCTATAACACGGGGATACTACTACAGACCCTCAGCTGAATCTAAGATAGCTTAAATATGCTCAAATATAACTACGTCGCACACTAATAACCCAACCTTTACTTAATCAAGCTCACAATACGTGTACTTTCTATGCATCTGATCCTACACTGGAAACTTGCAGGCGATCTCTTCGGCTTGATCAATGTCGTTGGATCCACGCTCTGTAATCTTTTTCCTGGACAACTCCAAGACCACTAACTAATTCTGCTCTCTTTCAATCTTCAACTAACTCGCAGACTTTATGTTAACTCCTACTTGCCAACTCCACGTGTCAACTCACAAACTCGCGAAAACACACGGTGGACACTTTGAATATCTGCCTCCAATTGTGCATGTATATTCGGTATTTTTGAAATTTGTAGGGTATTATGTAGTCTTAAAAGAGCTGGCTACCTTGTTGCACGTATCGTGGAAGTTCGAAACAAGCCTCTTATTTTTGCTAAAGTTCAATCTTCAATGCGCCGAAGATGTGATTGCCTAATCAAGGCCCGGTGTCATAATTTCGAACACCTACTTTCATGATGATCGTTCTCAGTTAGGATATATTTTCTTAGTTTTTCGCTACACTAAGGATAATAAACATGTTTTATCCTCCTATTCATATCATGTCCTCCTTGAGTTTTGTGTCGTCACTGCGGCGCTATGAAAACGTGTCCGACCATATACTTATAAGTGATTTCCAATCGCCTATACGAGTATGTACTCTAGTTGACTTGAAAGCTTGAGATCGTTGTAATGATACACGCTGCATACATATATGTCTTTCCATAACTCCGTACTTTAATTAATTTGAATGGAACTGTAATGTCCGAGCTCCATAAATGGATTACATTACAATAAAAAATATCACTGAACGTTCTACTAAATATTTCATGTACAAAATTAATTGATATGTATCGGTTTCGCAGTAGCAACAAAAGATATTTATATTAATTGTTAGTTTTATGAAATATACTGCTATCAGTAATCCGTTCTGTTCCTTCAGAATATAGGTTAAAAATTTTGGTTTTCATTTTCGTATTACATTTTCGCATTTCATATATCATAACTTTATGGGCCTTAAAATGGTAGATTTATGATTTATGACAGAGGAAAGGTGCTTTCCATTTTAACAAAAATAAGAACAATTTATCTATACGGGTAATAAAATCGTTGGTTTATTACTCTTAAAAAATATTACCGAACACATGAATTTATATGTTTGCTTTTGTGATTTCATGAACTACATAACTTTAAGCGAATTCTGATATCATTTGAAAGCATTTCTAACAAATAAAATTATTCAAAAAAACCAATATAGGCTTCTTATCAACTAATATTTTTTCTAAATCAGTGTCAGTGATTATTATATGTATGTAATTATAATTTAAGCAATAAAGGGGTATTCATTCGTCATTCCGTATTGAATGATAATGAAAAAGAAAATTTGCCAGATACAAACCTGTAGATTAGAATCTAACTTCTTAGCTTATCTCTCCCTTTATTATAAAACAACCTTTTTAAAATAACTAACTCAAAGATATTTCGAGACAGATAAGATTAAAAATTTTAAGAAATGTAACTCCATCGCCAAAGCTTGATGTGAATTTGGCGAGCGGTATGAACATAGATGGTCACCACACACACATGTGCCACATACTAAAAAATATCTGAAAAAAGTCTTAGACTGGTAAATAGCAACGTTGGACCGTAACTAAAGTGTTTGTTTTCCAAATTATATTGGAACTGGAATCATTCAAGAACAGCAATATCCCTTCGCTACATTTCATCCAAGATGTATGTGCAAAACTATGATCTAACTAAGTCTTGGCTCAGCACGAAGAGAGAAGGAAAGCAATCTGGCGACATTACGTAGGAACTAAACTATAATTTTTGGTCGTAACAATATGTAATAGAAATCATCTCAGATTAATTACACTATAGGCAACAAAAAACAATTTTTTTATCTGTTTCCTAGTTTTAAATAGCCTTATTTTGCTAATTTTGGGTTGTAGAAAAACGAATATGTAAATGAAATTCATTTATTAGCTCTTGTTATTAAGATATACCACAGCCTATCCATCCATTTATTGGTAAATTTGAATAAAACATTACTAGCTAGTGCATACAGTAAAATAAGTTATGCTTCAAAAAACCGTGTTCATATCAGAAATTATTAGTATTTTTTAGTTTATTTCCTGTAAACACATTTCCTTTTGAATTGACTCTTGTATAACGCAGCCCGACTATCCCTTATAACTGTCCAGCAGTAGTTTGCGAGCATTGACTCATACCGACGACCCTGATATATATATGTTCCATTGCTGTGATATATTGATGAAACCTTTCACAGTCTTCACATCGCTTACAGTTACACAATTTTTAGGGGGAAATTCAAGATGAGAATGTAAAAAATGGATCTTTAGAGACATATTTCATCCTTGGCCATGGAAATTTTTTAGGAGTTCTTTCACCAACTGTTAATAATTCTCATCATTTGTGTTGTCTAAAAATCCTTATACCACACTTATCTTTGAGACCTAAATATAGTTGAATTGATTTACCTTGAGTTGTAAGATGAAAAACCGTGAATATCACTTGAATCGTGCACTATTGCCTGTCCTTTGTTCTACTGATGCTTTAGGTTAGACTCAAAACACACCTGAAGAAAGGTGGCGTGGTTACATGCATTTCTTTGAAATAAAAATCGATCCTGAGGCAAGGGCTTCCATCTACCCACTCAAACGAACATCAAAAAGATTATACACAGAAAGTAAATATGAGTAAAAATACAGCTATTTATGAATAGCGAGTTCTGATTCTTGAAATCAAGAGCTAATCTGAAGTTTTTATGGTGATTTTCGTGTTTAGCAGACCAAACTACTTCAGAATAAACTATTTTTGAGCCTGAAATAGTTTTGATGTGGCTTAGTGTTATTAGTGATGGACCAATTTTTAATCAGTAATAATGATGTATGTAAACGGCACTGTATCCACTGCAACAGCAATATTTCATCTCTTAATTTTCTTTTGTAGCTGGAGTACTGATCCTTGAGAGTTTTGGTGCTGTCTGCGTTGTCCATAGTAATGCTTATGTTATATAACCTTTTTGCGACGAAGGACGCAAACGCGTGCTTACCGCCAGGGCTGGAGGTTTCTATCGCGAGTGTCACTCACAGGCCGAGAGTTTTTTATAATCAAGCCTAAATCCATAAAAATACCGAAATACAAACGCGTTGTTCAATATTGTTCTGTACATTATACGAACGGTACATGCTTCAAATATTTCGCATTAATATACAAGGGGTGATCAAATGAAAAGGTACGAAACGACATAAAATGAAACAGTTAAATATTTGCATATTCCGCCAAAGGGAGAATGTAGCGAGACATCTCGGGATGCCATTGGAGACTCTGACTGGGATCGGATCATGCGCGGGTGCCCGCATGCGCAGGAGAGAGCAAAGGCTCTTATAAAAAGCGGCGTCCAAATGATACGAGCACAGAATTACTCGAGCACAGAAAAAGCATTAACTCCGATGTGTACTGTGAGACACTCGCGACGCCTACGCAGGTCCATCAAGAA
>BMAO01005997.1:0-52155 GCA_019973975.1 Trichonephila clavata | reverse complement strand
GTTATACTCTGTTTCAACTCAAGTTGGCAGCATTGGGAAGGGTACGATGACCGAATCACAGCCGCTGCCGGGTTACTGTAGGAGAAGAGAGTGACTAAACGAATAAATATCACCATATTTGGGGAGGGGGGGCTTGTGAAAAATGTTTTCATTAAAATTGTAAGAGCTGTTTTTTTTTTTTTTTTGGAAAATAGTATATGCAACTTTTTTAATGGAGATATTTAAGGGCTTACGTTTCAATATGTTTAAAAAATTGATGAATAACTAGCAAAACTTTTCTCGAACAAAATCTCAATAGTTCTCAACATATTGATAGCAATGTTTTTTAAATGAAAAAATGCCGTTAAATTGTAATTCATGCTTTCATTAACTTGATTTTTTAAGTGACTTAGGCCACTTTCAAAATAAACGGCTCTTTTTCTTTAATTTTTATTTATTACATCCGTTTATAAAATACAAATTTCTATCTTGTTTTTTAAGAATTTATCGCCTTTTCTCGGTGGTTATTATTTTAAATCCGAATGAAATAATTATTCACATTTCATGTATAAATGCCGTTTATGTATGTTAACTTAAGAAAAACAGAAGCACAAATTTCAACATCATCATTTACTTCTTCAGAACTTTGGTTAATGTAGAATCTCATTTTTTCGAAAAAAGCTATGAATTTTTCGCCGAATGCACGCAATGTGAAGTCATATTTCACCAGCCTATTACGCTTGCCTACGGCACCGGGTCGTTTTTTACCAGGAGAACTTACAGCACCTAATGCCTTCTTTTCTTTCTTCATACGGAAAACAGATCTTTTCGAAACGCCAATCAGTTCATAAACATTTTTCACGATTTCTCTGATGGATTCTTGCGGGTTTCTTCTCGAAGTCGAGAATTAAACATTCAATATGTTTTTCCGAGCTCCGCTTCGGATAGATTTTCCTCGCTTCGATGGTGTATACAGCGAGGTTGGTGACATTTCTATCTCAGACATGTTTAAAATGTCAAAAAAAAAAAAAACACACAAGAACAAAGATAGTAGCACGAGATATCAAAATTGTACGTATGAACGATAGCAAAGACGCCAAGCGAATGGCGTTGATTTGGCGGGAATGCTTAGGTAACTCCGCCAAGGATGTAATCTTGAAAACCGGGTTTTTAGCCAAGTGAAGTTTCATGAAATTGTTGTTTTTCAACTGTATTCGTTCACAGTATTAAAGAATAAATGCTTTTAAGGTGTGATTAACTAAAATATATCCTTAAATCACAATTTCGATAATACACGATACTTTTTAACAATTTTCTATGCATTTGCTTTAATTTAAATTCCAAAACAAGTTGGAACTATTTTTCAAGCGGATTGTTACATTTCCTACCCTTCCTAATGCTGCCAAGTTAAGGTGAAACAGAGTATAAAAAGAAAACCTTCAATTTCATTGAAAAGATTTTTTGAATCTTTTATAGCTTGTTTAGAGAAAAATATTATTCAACTACTTTACACAGATTATCAATTTAAAAAGTGCTTTACTAAATGAAACAAATGAATTTATATATATATATATTATATATATATATATATAATAATAAATTTTTTCTTAAGTTGATACAGCACAAAAAAGAAAACCAAGTAGAATTTTAAGAAATGAAGAAATTTCGAAAGTGCATTAGCATACATTGTAAATGTATAAAAATAAGAATGCATATGCAACGTAAAAAAATGAAAATACTTTTACAGATGAAAAAATATAATAAATGTATAAAAATAAATCTCAAGATCTTCCAGTTTTTTTTCTTTTCTTAATCTGTTTTGAAAGATGGTGAAAATTTTATATGTTATAACTTGAGAAAAATTTATTTATATCCCTTACTGCCTCCTTTTTAAAAATCTAAAATTGTAAAAGTCGTGTTGTTTCCCTGTTTTGGTTGTTAAAAAATTCAGGTTTTATTTTCCACAATTTTTTTTAAAAAAGAATAGCCATTTCCCCCCAAAACTTAAAGTTAAAAAAAATTAAAGTAATGAAAACGTGAGAAAAATAAAATAATATATATATATATTGTACAGTATAATTATATATTCATTTCCAAACTACATCTCAAAAAAGAAAAAATTATTTTTAATTGTGCAGGGAAAAAGAGGTTTTTGCAGAAACGTCGAATTCCCCCCCCCCTCCCGGGAGTTTAATGTATTACTACGCGTAATTCTCCAGCGTAATAATCTTGCATATGGTCCCTTTATTTTATTGCTGATCAATACACTGAATCCAATAGTTAAATATTAAAAAAAAAACCCGAAATTTCGGAGATATTTATCGGATAAATTTTAATAAATAAGGTGTTTTTGAATTCTTTTTTATAATCATCAGACAAATCTTTGAAAAACATGCCCAGCCTTTCCAAAATTTTTATTAAATCCCGTCAGAATTTATTAAAAAATGTACAGCTCTTTCTAATGTGAGATTGTTTTGATCGTTCCTGAGTTCCTCTCAATTTACTATCAAGCAAATTTTGTCTTGTTACACACATCCGAGCCTGTTTTGTATTTCGTTTTACATATGTTTCATTACTGAAATTAATAAATGCATTTCTTTCATTCATCTCACAATAATTGAAATATATCATTAGAATACTAAAGTATATTATTGCGAATCTTTTATTTTGCAGCAATATCTTCTTAAATTTCAAATAAAACCCTCCCAAGATTAATAGTTCTACGGAATTTCATCCTTTTAGTAAAATAAAATATTAGTATAATAATAAAATTATTTTAATGCATTTTTTTAAAAATCAGAACGATGTGATTGTCAAAAAGATCACCAAAGAAAAATAGAAGTCTTTATGCAAGTTTGAATAAGAGTAATAGTAGCAATTGAGACAGACATTAACAAACTTTTTTACGAGGTCCAATAAAAAGCTATCTTTCTATTTTAATGCGACTGATTTAATCTATCGATGTAAGATCGCTATTTGTTATGTGAAGCCTCAATTCATCAATTAGCTGCAGGTTTTATATATTTCTGAAAGTCTTCTAAAGTTAGCACATCTAGAAAATTAGTTGAGTATCAAGCATTATAAAAATAACTAGCAAAACCAAGAACTAAGTTATATTTTTATCTGAAAACCCTCTTAGGATTCTAGTATAACTTATATGGTTGAAGGAAACGATTTTGATGAACTTAGCTACAACAGAATCATTTATTATGGAAAGTAGCAAAGAAATAATTGACTTGCATAATATTTCTAGAATTTCAAAACTGAATGAATACTTTATACCTTTTTTTTTAAAAAAAGAAATACAGTTTCCTAATTTTCTTTACAAAATATGTACTGTTAAACGTTTTTTTTCTTAAATGTATTTATGTTGCATGTAAATGTTAAAATTTTAATATAAATAACTATGCAGCTAATGATTGTTTCCTTATGGAATTTGTAAAAATTATGAAAAATCAACTATACAAGGTTTTTCGATTTAAGAAAAATTTATTACTTGTACAGCTTTGACATAAGATGGAATGCACCACTCTTTAAGCTACTTTACTGCACAAACCATTGTATTTTTCAAATGGTTTTGGATTATACCTACTGTATTAAAAAGTGTTGTGTAACTAATATTGTTGACAATCTTAAAAAAAGTAGACAATTGATTGCTTTTAAAACTAAATAAAATATTAACTTGTATTGCATTTCCCATCATATAAATATTACTTACTAATTAATTACATTACACAATCTTTAATGCTTTAGAAAGTCTTTCACAACTGTGATGCAATTATAATGTATATGTCACCACAGCTGAAAATCCCATCTAGCACTTTTTAAGATCAAAAAGTCATTCAAGACTTTCAGAGATGTAAGAATATTTACTTCATTCATCTGGTTGATACACAGAACACATATAAAGCAACCTGAAAAACTATAACTATTTAAAGTATTTATAAAACAAATTGTATATCAAAAACTGGTCCATTTCTGGACAAAAAAATAAACAAATCCTTATTAGTACATCTATACCATAAAAAAGACAATCACATTATATCATTACTTTCACTACCACTTTCCTCATCACCCATGAAATGTAACATATGAATGAAATACCTGTTTCTAAATAGGCAAGGCGGATTTTCAAGGTCTATACTTGTATACCAAATAGAACAAATATTAAAATTTATTATTAAGAGTTATTTACACATAAATTAAAACACATTGCTTACTTTAGTATATACTTTTACTTGTATTGATAGCAAGCATTAACATCACCTGATTCTCTATATATTTTATATTAAACACTTACCTGCAAAAAGTATACATGTATTTTCTAAATTCGTATGTTCCAAAAGCAAAATCAATTTTTTTGCCTAAAATTTTATTAAGAATGAATGATATAAAAAATTACCATACTCCCATCACTTTCCAAAATTTGTGTGGTAACATTCAACTGCAATGGAATCTCTATCCTGCATGATTTTTAAATTATATGCTTCTAATATACTGTCATAAAGCCATTTGTGACAAAAATTTGGTCATTTTTGATAATTACTTACCTCCTCATCTGATATAAAAATATACAACAACTTTAGCCCATAAAAACATAGCTAAATGTCTTGGAAAACATAAAACAACTCCACTACAAGCATATATCAGGTGTTAAAGATACAGTTAAGTTTTTTTTGCAAATAGTTTTTGAATTGAGTAATGCTGACTTGCCTGAGCTTGAATGTTTTCTTTCTTGACAACTAAATAAAAACATTCCAGAGTTTTCCTTTTTATATCCCCAATAGTTGGCTTAAATATTTGCTGCTAGTTCAAATGCTGATTGGGAGGTAGGTACATGAGGATCAGGTAAATAAAATTCTTTAGTAATTACTTTTTATCTTTCTTTTACTGAATTGCATGTGTAGACAATTGTTCCTGAACTATTTTACCTTGCAATAAACAATTTAATACTACAAGTAGAAGTTCAGTCTCCTGGTTTTTCTTATGTCATTACATATTTATTTGGTGGAAGACCCCACACCACACTTTCTATCTGAGATATGGAAAGAAGTATATTCAACATTTTCAACAACATGGAATCTCTCAAACAATTTAAGAATGAACTTAATATGTTTACATGGTGCATGATTATCTGAGCATTCACATGTATACCAAGCCGAACATGATAATTTTACACACCTGTAATGGCATTGATCACACACACACATAACCTCTTTCTGAAATGCTACCATAATCTTTTTAACAACATAAAATACATCTCTATTAGTTTGCGATTTTACAAACCAAGAATTTGTTGCCTGGTCATAAATATCTGTCAGGAATCTTCAATTCATTTTGAAATGGAAATAGGTTGTGAGGATATAAACTGGGGAGAGTACCATTTAAAATTCTATAATGTGCTAAATATGTGTCATGCTGTATTTTCAACAAACTATCTGCTTGACAGTTAAATTTTCATTTAAAAATAATTGGACATTCATGTATTGTGAATAGATTAACAATATATATTTTTATCAGTATTGGCATGCAGAAGTAGATGATGTGACTTATACTATTAGTAGGCTGAATTACAATAATTATCATCAAAATATTTATTGAAAGCAGGCTTTTTATCAGTCGATGCAATTTTAAAATTTTCCATTATTTGTTTACATCTGATTGAACTTATTCCTTCCAAATGAGCTACTAGAGAAATTTCCCTTCGCATTTCAAAATTGGAAAACAAGATCATTTAATCTTTTCTTCCAAGTGCATTGAAGGCGTAATGCAATTAATTTTTAACTGGGCACCCTTTCGCTCAGAATGTTGAAACACAATACATATTTCCTGTATTTAATTTATTAATAATAACATGAGCAACAGAGTAAAGCATTCCTTATTAGTCTAGTACAATTAAACTTCTATTAACCGAATACATATTCTAATACTGAAGATTTTTCAATACCCACTTCAAGATTAGCTTTTTCTTTTATATGTCTAGGAAGCTTCACATGTTAGCAAATGTGTTAAATATCTAAATCTACAATTTCACTCATGATATGGAAAAGGTTAAGGGAAAGTTAAATCTCAACATATTGTGTAGATCTTACATGTGATTCGTATAAAATTTTTTGCAATAGATAATACATTCCAATAATGATTTTTTTTCTTACTTAATTAAATAAATGTATTTTCTTATATTAAGAATAGTGTTATTACCTTTGGTTGGATCCTAGCAGGGCACCCTTCTTTTACAAGAACACCTCCAGAAAATTTATATTTTCTATTATTATTCTCACAATCATTTAAAAATTTAGCCAAACAATTTACCTCATATATTTACGCTAATTTTTCATAACAATCAATAGAACTTTCGATTTAACGACAAGAAAAAGTTTTACACTCACGAGATCCGCCAAGGGGCAATCACCCAGCAGGAACTAAAAAAATAATGAATCTACTACAATGGTAAATACCTGGAAATTTTAAAACGTATTATTAAAACATTATAAATAATCAAAGCATAAAATTTTTACATTCACGTGATCGGAGAATCGAGCTTTTACACGCAGAAGCTAGAAAGTCGATGAACGGAAAATGTTAATTACATCAAATCAAAGCACAAAATAAAATAAAAATACAATATAAAAAGAGTAAAATAATAATAATTCAAAATTATGAATCAAAGTTTTTAGTTGTTCACATAAGTTAGAAATTCCATAAATCAGTAAATATGTTAAAATGATGGAAAACTTAACAGGAAATTGATACAATATAAAAACTGCAAAAAAATGTAACAATCAAACATTATAATTCAAAGTCATAAAATACCTAATCAATAAATCTCCCCGCTAGAATTTCATATACGAACCTTTCCGCACGAGCGCTATAGCAAGAATGATTTTAGTCGGTTCAATTAAGCCAACGATGAACTTGGCCATTTTCAAAAAGAGGCCAAAAATATCAAAGTAACCCATCCTTGTTTGTAGATTATAGGAATAGGTGCTGCCAACGAAATTGCGCATTACACGTCCGGCCTTGTTTGTTCCTTTTATCTGTCACTATCCATTTCTCCTGCGTTCCAGATTAGACTCGTCCAAGCGCATGCGCAGTAAAAAATACCATAGGCAGCCGTGACGAATTTGAGACGCTAGTTGTGATTACTGTTTAGAATAGCAACACATCAGAGCCCTATAGTCCCCCCCCCGCCTTGGGTTCCCCCCCCCTTCTACATTTTATTTTAAAATATATATTTCAAACAATGAAAAATTTCTTTACATTTCTTTTTGCACAATATTTAAGAACAGTATATACAAATTACGGGAAGTCTTCAAAATTTGAGGTTGAAACCAGTACAAATAAGCCAAGATCACCAAACAGAGTGAATATCATTCAAATGTGTCTGCTAGATATACTTATGTCTGACAGCGTCACTGACTTTTTTTTCCAATACCGCCATAACCAGCCAGCTCTGCCACTTTCTCCATCCATGCCGACCAATCAGGACGCTCAGTCTCCATAAAGGCCCCAACACACTCAAGAGCCCAACACACTCAGTATGGGACGGAGGAACGCTTCGCGTTCCAGTTTCCCAAAGATGTTCAGCTTCAATCAACTGACTGAGTTGCAGTAACCGGGTAAGAAATTATGTGCGGCTTCCGCAACATAAAGAAGTCCGAAATACAATTAAACTGCATTCACACCAAGACAGTCAGTGTGAAGCGTTGAGCGTCTGGCCAATCAGAGACTTCATCTCCGGCAGTCGAAAAAGTTGTGATCGCAACTTTTTAAAGGCTCATTCACACCAAGGGGTTCGCCGTCACGATCAAAGTGGAAATCAGAGATATTTTCGTTGATCGATTCACACCAAAGCGTTTTCGTACGCGCACGGTGGATTTCTGCTCACTAGGTGACGCTGAAGATAGTAGTAGAAAATCACTCTAAGTAGTTAATTCTGACTTGTTAAGTATGGATCGCAAGAGGAAATAATTTTTGCAAGTTTGTTAGCATTAAAAAGGGAAGAAAAGAAACAATAGTGGGTTCGACGTATTTTTTTTTAAAAGCGATTAAGGCCAATATCTATGCTAATAGTTGAGATGCGAGTCTCAGAAACAGAAAGCTATTTTAATTTTTTTTTTAATGTCGCCGCAGCTTTTCGATAATTTACTATCAATAGTTGGGCCAATTTTTTCTAAAAGCGATATTACAGAAATAGTATTCAACCAAAGGATAGATGATAGTGACAGATAAAAGGAACAAACAAGGCGGCCGTGTAATGCGCAATTTCTATGCAGCACCTATTCCTATAATCTACAAACAAGGATGGGTTACTTTGATATTTTTGGCCTCTTTTTGAAAATCGCCACGTTCATCGTTGGCTTAATTGAACCTACTAAAATCATTCTTGCTATAGCGCTCGCTGAAAGGTTCGTATATGAAATTCTAGCGGGGAGATTTATTGATTAGGTATTTTATAACTTTGAATTATAATGTTTGATTGTTACATTTTTTTGCAGTTTTTATATTGTATCAATTTCCTGTTAAGTTTTCCATCATTTTAACATATTTGCTGATTTATGGAATTTCTAACTTATGTGAACAACTAAAAACTTTGATTCATAATTTTGAATTATTATTATTTTACTCTTTGTATATTGTATTTTTATTTTATTTTGTGCTTTGATTTGATGTAATTAACATTTTCCGTTCATCGACTTTCTAGCTTCTGCCGTGTAAAAGCTCGATTCTCCGATCACGTGAATGTAAAAATTTTATGCTTTGATTATTTATAATGTTTTAATAATACGTTTTAAAGTTTCCAGGTATTTACCATTGTAGTAGATGTCATATTATTCTCTTGTAATCTGGCATCACTTAATTTTGTTTTCTGTATTGGCAACACCTGGATGAGACAGTCTGTAAACAGCAATCATGTAACCTTACTTCTAAGTTATTAAAAGCTTAATTCTGCTCATTCAACTCTCATTGTCTTATTTATAGTACAATTTTAATAACTTAGAAGTTGTCTTGAATCGTTTCGTTTTCAAATTTAATAATGGAACAACTGCTGAAACCTGAAAGATTCGATATCGATCCCTCGTGTTCTAATGCGGAAACAAAATGGCGCCATTGGAAAAAAACTTTTGAAAACTTTTTAGGAGGCATAAAAATCCTTACAGAAGAAAATAAACTTCCTTTGCTGAGTAATTATGTAACCTCAAATGTTTACCAGTTCATTAATGATTGCACAACTTATGCTCAAGCTATTGCGATACTTGATTCACTTTTTATAAAGAAACGCAACGTTATATTCGCTAGACATTGCTTGTCGACGCGAAATCAACAAACGGAAGAAACTGTCAGTGAATATTTACAAGTTTTAAACCAATTGAGCAAAGACTGTGACTTTACTGATGTAAGGGCTGAGGAATACCGAAAGGAGTATATTAGAGATGCTTTCATACGAGGATTAAAATGTCCTCGCATTCGCCAACGACTCCTCGAAAATATATCGATGACTCTCGATCAAGCTTTTGAGCAAGCTAGAACCTTGGAATCAGCCGAAGTGCATGCAGCTTCTTATATGGGAAGTTCTTTCCCAGTACAATCTGCAGCAATAAAAACTGGCGATTTTTCAGAAGAAACCTTAGAAACACCAGCGGCTTCCTCCTGCTCAAGATCTCAAAAATGCTTCTTTTGTGGAAATGACTTGCACTCACGAACCAATTGTCCAGCTAGAGATGTTATCTGCAGAAAATGTGGGAAAAAGGGACATTACCAGCGAGTTTGCAAATCCAGACCTAATAGAAATTCTTCAAATGTGGTGGCTTCTTCAAACTTGTTGGCAGCTATTTCGGGATCTATTCACTGTCTCCAGAAATCAATTGTGAAGGCATTGGTTAATAATATTCAGCTCAGTGCATTAATTGATACAGGGAGCTCTCTTAGTTTTTTGAACGAAAAACATGTGGCAAAATGCAAATCAAAAATTGAACCATATTTTGGAAAAATATCCATGGCAAACTCCTCCATGGTGACTGAAACAGTGGGTGTTTGTAGAGTTAATTTAAAAATTGAAAGCTTCACTTATCAAAATGTGGAACTTTTAGTTATGAAAAATCTTTGTAGTGATGTTTTGATTGGCCATGATATTCTAAACAGACATTCATCAGTAGAAATTGGATTTGATGGTAATAGACCTCCACTAACAATTTGTTCTTTGGCTGTAGCACAAGTACCTCCTGTTTCATTATTTTCTAACTTGAATCCAGACTGTAGACCTTTGGTTACAAAGTCGAGACATCATACGAATGAAGACAATAATTTTATGGCATTGGAAGTTCAGAAACTTCTTCAGGAAGGAGTCATTGAGCCAAGTAACTCACCATGGAGGGCTCAAGCCTTTGTCATTAGAGGAGAAAATCATAAGCCCAGAATGGTAGTTGACTACTCTCAAACAATTAATAAATACACGTTACTAGATGCCTACCCTTTGCCTAAAATAGAAGAGGTAATTTTGAAAATTTCAAAAAATAAGGTTTTTAGCAAAATTGATCTCCAAAGTGCCTACCATCAAATTCCTATCCAGGATAGCGAGAGACATTATACAGCTTTTGAAGCTTGTGGAAAGCTCTATCAGTTTTTACGTGTTCCTTTTGGGGTTACTAATGGAGTAGCTTGTTTCCAAAGAGTCATTGACAAAATTATTGAGGATGAAGGACTCACCCTTACATATCCATTTATTGACGATGTTACTGTGTGTGGAAAAGATCAAAAAGAACATGATGACAACTTAGAGAAGTTCCTGAATGTGGTAAAGAAGTATAATTTGACTCTAAATGAAGATAAGTGTACCTACTCAAGTAATTCTGTCCATTTGCTAGGCTACATTGTTCGGGATGGTATAATTAAACCAGATCCTCAACGACTAAAACCTTTGAGGGATATGCCTGTTCCGAAAGACTCATCTGCATTGCAACGGGCTTTAGGAATGTTTGCCCATTATTGTCGGTGGATCCGGGGGTTTTCTCAGAAAATACGTCCTCTTCTAGGAAAGAAACAGTTTCCTCTCTCTAGGGATGCTGTATTGACTTTTAATTCCCTGAAAGATGATGTGGCAAATGCTGCCTTGGCAACAATTGAAGATGACATACCATTTCGAGTGGAAACTGATTCATCCGATTTCGCAATTGGAGCTACCTTGAGTCAAGCTGGACGTCCTGTTGCCTTTTTCTCAAGAACCTTAAATACATCTGAATTGAGACATTCATCTCCAGAAAAAGAAGCATATGCCATTGTGGAATCACTTCGTCATTGGAGACACTTCTTGATGGGAAAGCATTTTGAAGTGTTCACTGATCAACAAGCAGTCGCATTTGTATTCAATCAGCGACATGGTAGTAAAATTAAAAATGAAAAGTTAATCCGTTGGAGACTTGAACTTGCTAGTTTTAAATTTGACATTATTTATCGTCCTGGAAAGCAAAACGTGATTGCTGATACATTATCCCGTATAACTGGAGCTCTAACTCCCAGAGTTGACTTAAACAATCTTCACAACTCTCTTTGTCATCCTGGAGTGACACGTATGCATCATTGGGTTCGTTGCAAAAATCTCCCTTTTTCTTTAGAGGATATAAGGAAAGTCACCAACTCCTGTCTAATATGCAACGAACTAAAGCCAAGATTTGTTAAACATTTTGGAACTCTTGTGAAAGCTACTTCTCCATTTGAAAGGTTGAATCTTGACTTTAAAGGACCTTTACCTAGTGTTTCAAGAAATCACTATATTTTAACAATAGTTGATGAATTCTCTAGGTTTCCGTTTGCAATCCCTTGTAGTGACATTTCTGCGAAAACTGTAATATTGCATTTGAAGAACCTTTTTTCTATTTTTGGAATGCCATCATTTATTCATTCTGACAGAGGATCATCTTTCATGTCTAACGAATTAAAATCATTTTTAACATCTCAAGGAATTGCTACAAGTCGTACTACTCCCTATAATCCAGCAGGAAATGGACAGGTTGAACGTTATAATGGAATAATCTGGAAAACTATGCAACTTGCTTTAAGATCCAATAATATGAAAACTGAACAATGGGAATGTGTTATCCAAACAGCTCTGCATTCAATTCGCTCTTTATTGTGTACAGCAACAAATGCCACTCCTCATGAACGAATGTTTTCTCACCCTCGAAGATCCCATAACGGCTGTTCCATACCTACTTGGCTTACAAAGCCTGGTCCAGTTCTAATGAAAAATCAGGTGCGTGCTAACAAATATGAGCCAATTGTCCAAGAAGTAGAATTAATTGAAGCTAACCCTGACTATGCACATGTGAAACTTGGCGATGGAAGGGAAACAACTGTTTCTATAAGACACTTAGCTCCAAGAGGAGAAACTACCAGCTCTGAAGGAAACAAGGGTACAGAAGAAAGTGTTCAAGTTCTTCCAGATCTACAGCCAATAAACTCAGATTCAGATACCACTTTAGAAGATTCGACTGAACCGAACAAGAACACATTAGCATTGCGTACAGCTCGCCATAGGCAACCTCCTGCATACTTGAAGGACTACGTCAGAGACTGAAATATCCAGATTAAAATTAAAGGGGGGTAAAATGTCATATTATTCTCTTGTAATCTGGCATCACTTAATTTTGTTTTCTGTATTGGCAACACCTGGATGAGACAGTCTGTAAACAGCAATCATGTAACCTTACTTCTAAGTTATTAAAAGCTTAATTCTGCTCATTCAACTCTCATTGTCTTATTTATAGTACAGTAGATTCATTATTTTTTTAGTTCCTGCTGGGTGATTGCCCCCTTGGCGGATCTCGTGAGTGTAAAACTTTTTCTTGTCGTTAAATCGAAAGTTCTATTGATTGTTATGAAAAATTAGCGTAAATATATGAGGTAAATTGTTTGGCTAAATTTTTAAATGATTGTGAGAATAATAATAGAAAATATAAATTTTCTGGAGGTGTTCTTGTAACAGAAGGATGCCCTGCTAGGATCCAACCAAAGATAATAACACTATTCTTAATAAGAAAATACATTTATTTAATTAAAGTAAGAAAAAAATCATTATTGGAATGTATTATCTATTGCAAAAAATTTTATACGAATCACATGTAAAGATCTACACAATATGTTGAGATTTAACTTTCCCTTAACCTTTTCCATATCATGAGTGAAATTGTAGATTTAGATATTTAACACATTTGCTAACATGTGAAGCTTCCTAGACATATAAAAGAAAAACTAGTTGTATAGAAATATCAAAGATTCTATATTCCAATTATTAATGTAATATCTTGGTAGAATCACTCTTAGTATAATATATTTTTCAAAGCATAATCAAGCATTTCAACTGGTTTATAAAACTTGTATAGAGTTCATTAAAGCTAATCTTAAAGTGGGTATTGAAAAATCTTCAGTATTAGAATATGTATTCGGTAAATAGAAGTTTAATTGTACTTGACTAATAAGGAATGCTTTACTCTGTTGCTCATGTTATTATTAATAAATTAAATACAGGAAATATGTATTGTGTTTCAACATTCTGAGAGAAAGGGTGCCCAGTTAAAAATTAATTGCATTACGCCTTCAATGCACTTGGAAGAAATGATTAAATGATCTTGTTTTCCAATTTTGAAATGCGAAGGGAAATTTCTCCAGTAGCTCATTTGGAAGGAATAAGTTCAATCAGATGTAAACAAATAATGGAAAATTTTAAAATTGCATCGACTGATAAAAAGCCTGCTTTCAATAAATATTTTGATGATAATTATTGTAATTCAGCCTACTAATAGTATAAGTCACATCATCTACTTCTGCATGCCAATACTGATGAAAATATATATTGTTAATCTATATTCCCAATACATGAATGTCCAATTATTTTCAAATGAAAATTTAACTGTCAAGCAGATAGTTTGTTGAAAATACAGCATGACACATATTTAGCACATTACAGAATTTTAAATGGTACTCTCCCCAGTTTATATCCTCACAACCTATTTCCATTTCAAAATGAATTGAAGATTCCTGACAGATATTTATGACCAGGCAACAAATTCTTGGTTTATAAAATATCGGACTAATGGAGATGTATTTTATGTAGTTAAAAAGATTATGGAAGCATTTCAGAAAGAGGTGTGTGTGATCAATGCCATTACAGGTGTGTAAAATTAACATGTTCGGCTTGGTATACATGTGAATACTCAGATAATCATGCACCATGTAAACATATTAAGTTCATTCTTAAATTGTTTGAGAGATTCCATGTTGTTGAAAATGTTGAATATACTTCTTTCCATATCTCAGATAGAAAGTGTGGTATGAGGTCTTCCGCCAAAGAAATATGTAATGACATAAGAAAAACTAGGAGACTGAACTTCTACTTGTAGTATTAAATTGTTTATTGCAAGGTAAAATAGTTCAGAAACAATTGTCTCGACATGCAATTCAGTAAAAGAAAGGTAAAAAGTAATTACTAAAGAATTATTTACCTGATCCTCTTGTACCTACCTCCCAATCAGCATTTAAACTAGCAGTAATTATTTAAGCCAACTATTGGGGATATAAAAAGGAAAGCTCTGAAATGTTCTTTTTTTAGTTGTCAAGAAAGAAAACATTCAAGCTCAGGCAAGTCAGCATTACTCAATTCAAAAGGATAGTGACAGATAAAAGGAACAAACAAGGCCGGACGTGTAATGCGCAATTTCGTTGGCAGCATCTATTCCTATAATCTACAAACAAGGATGGGTTACTTTGATATTTTTGGCCTCTTTTTGAAAATCGCCAAGTTCATCGTTGGCTTAATTGAACCTACTAAAATCATTATTGCTATAGCGTACGTGCTGAAAGGTTCGTATATAAAATTCTAGCGGGGAGATTTATTGATTAGGTATTTTATAACTTTGAATTATAATGTTTGATTGTTACATTTTTTTGCAGTTTTTATATTGTATCAATTTCCTGTTAAGTTTTCCATCATTTTAACATATTTGCTGATTTATGGAATTTCTAACTTATGTGAACAACTAAAAACTATTATTCATAATTTTGAATTATTATTATTTTACTCTTTTTATATTGTATTTTTATTTTATTTCGTGCTTTGATTTGATGTAATTAACATTTTCCGTTCATCGACTTTCTAGCTTCTGCCGTGTAAAAGCTCGATTCTCCGATCACGTGAATGTAAAAATTTTATGCTTTGATTATTTATAATGTTTTAATAATACGTTTTAAAATTTCCAGGTATTTACCATTGTAGTAGATTCATTATTTTTTTAGTTCCTGCTGGGTGATTGCCCCCTTGGCGGATCTCGTGAGTGTAAAACTTTTTCTTGTCGTTAAATCGAAAGTTCTATTGATTGTTATGAAAAATTAGCGTAAATATATGAGGTAAATTGTTTGGCTAAATTTTTAAATGATTGTGAGAATAATAATAGAAAATATAAATTTTCTGGAGGTGTTCTTGTAAAAGAAGGGTGCCCTGCTAGGATCCAACCAAAGGTAATAACACTATTCTTAATAAGAAAATACATTTATTTAATTAAAGTAAGAAAAAAATCATTATTGGAATGTATTATCTATTGCAAAAAATTTTATACGAATCACATGTAAAGATCTACACAATATGTTGAGATTTAACTTTCCCTTAACCTTTTCCATATCATGAGTGAAATTGTAGATTTAGATATTTAACACATTTGCTAACATGTGAAGCTTCCTAGACATATAAAAGAAAAACTAGTTGTATAGAAATATCAAAGATTCTATATTCTAATTATTAATGGAATCTCTCTCTCTCTCTTGGTAGAATCACTCTTTATAAAGACTATTAAGGGATCAGTATAATATATTTTTCAAAGCATAATCAAGCATTTCAACTGGTTTATAAAACTTCTATAGAGTTCATTAAAGCTAATCTTGAATGGGTATTGAAAAATCTTCAGTATTAGAATATGTATTCGGTTAATAGAAGTTTAATTGTACTAGACTAATAAGGAATGCTTTACTCTGTTGCTCATGTTATTATTAATAAATTAAATACAGGAAATATGTATTGTGTTTCAACATTCTGAGCGAAAGGGTGCCCAGTTAAAAATTAATTGCATTACGCCTTCAATGCACTTGGAAGAAATGATTAAATGATCCTGTTTTCCAATTTTGAAATGCGAAGGGAAATTTCTCTAGTAGCTCATTTGGAAGGAATAAGTTCAATCAGATGTAAACAAATAATGGAAAATTTTAAAATTGCATCGACTGATAAAAAGCCTGCTTTCAATAAATATTTTGATGATAATTATTGTAATTCAGCCTACTAATAGTATAAGTCACATCATCTACTTCTGCATGCCAATACTGATAAAAATATATATTGTTAATCTATATTCCCAATACATGAATGTCCAATTATTTTCAAATGAAAATTTAACTGTCAAGCAGATAGTTTGTTGAAAATACAGCATGACACATATTTAGCACATTATAGAATTTTAAATGGTACTCTCCCTAGTTTATATCCTCACAACCTATTTCCATTTCAAAATGAATTGAAGATTCCTGACAGATATTTATGACCAGGCAACAAATTCTTGGTTTGTAAAATCGCGGACTAATGGAGATGTATTTTATGTTGTTAAAAAGATTATGGTAGCATTTCAGAAAGAGGCTATGTGTGTGTGTGATCAATGCCATTACAGGTGTGTAAAATTATCATGTTCGGCTTGGTATACATGTGAATGCTTAGATAATCATGCACCATGTAAACACATTAAGTTCATTCTTAAATTGTTTGATAGATTCCATGTTGTTGAAAATGTTGAATATACTTCTTTCCATATTTTAGATAGAAAGTGTGGTATGGGGTCTTCCGCCAAAGAAATATGTAATGACATAATAAAAACCAGGAGACTGAACTTCTACTTGTAGTATTAAATTGTTTATTGCAAGGTAAAATAGTTCAGGAACAATTGTCTACACATGCAATTCAGTAAAAGAAAGGTAAAAAGTAATTACTAAAGAATTTTATTTACCTGATCCTCATGTACCTACCTCCCAATCAGCATTTGAACTAGCAGCAAATATTTAAGCCAACTATTGGGGATATAAAAAGGAAAACTCTGGAATGTTTTTATTTAGTTGTCAAGAAAGAAAACATTCAAGCTCAGGCAAGTCAGCATTACTCAATTCAAAAACTATTTGCAAAAAAAACTTAACTGTATCTTTAACACCTGATATATGCTTGTAGTGGAGTTGTTTTATGTTTTCCAAGACATTTAGCTATGTTTTTATGGGGTAAAGTTGTTGTATATTTTTATATCAGATGAGAAGGTAAGTAATTATCGAAAATGATCAAATTTTTGTCACAAATGGCTTTATGATAGTATATTAGAAGTATATAATTTAAAAATCATGCAGGATAGAGATTCCATTGCAGTTGAATGTTACCACACAAATTTCGGAAAGTGATGGGAATATGGTAATTTTTTATATCATTCGTTCTTAATAAAATTTTAGGCAAAAAAATTGACTTATACTTTTGGAACATACGAATTTAGAAATTACATGTATACTTTTTGCAGGTAAGTGTTTAATATAAAATATATAGAATCGGGTGATGTTAATGCTTGCTATCAATACAAGCAAAACTATATACTAAAGTGAGTAATATGTTTTAACTTATGTGTAAATAATTCTTAATAATAAATTATTCATCATTTTGATAATATTTGTGCTGTTTGTTATACAGGAATAGACCTTGAAAATCTGCCTTGCCTATATAGAAACAGGTATTTCATCCATATGTTACATTTCATGGGTGATGAGGAAAGTGGTACTGAAAGTAATGATATAATGTGATTGTCTTTTTTATGGTATAGATGTACTAATAAGGATTTATTTATTTTTTTGTCCAGTAATGGACCAGTTTTTGATATACTATTTGTTTTATAAATACTTTAAATAGTTTTAGTTTTTCAGGTTGCTTTATATGTGTTCTGTGTATCAATCAGATGAATGAAGTAAATATTCTTACATCTCTGAAAGTCTTGAATGACTTTTTGATCTTAAAAAGTGCTAGATGGAATTTTCAGCTGTGGTGACATATACATTATAATTGCATCACAGTTGTGAAAGACTTTCTAAAGCATTAAAGATTGTGTAATGTAATTAATTATATATATATATATATATATATATAGTAAGTAATATTTATATGATGGGAAATGCAATACAAGTTAATATTTTATTTAGTTTTAAAAGCAATCAATTGTCTACTTTTTTTAAGACTGTCAACAATATTAGTTACACAACACTTTTTAATACAGTAGGTATAATCCAAAACCATTTGAAAAATACAATGGTTTGTGCAGTAAAGTAGCTTAAAGAGTGGTGCATTCCATCTTATGTCAAAGCGGTACAAGTAATAAATTTTTCTTAAATCAAAAAACCTTGTATAGTTGATTTTTCATAATTTTTACAAGTTCCATAAGTAAACAATCAGTAGCTGTATAGTTATTTATATTAAAATTTTAACATTTACATGCAACATAAATACATTTAAGAAAAAAAGTTTTAACAGTACATGTTTTGTAAAGAAAATTAGGAAACTGTGTTTCTTTTTTTAAAAAAAGGTATAAAGTATTCATTAAGTTTTGAAATCCTAGAAATATTATGTAAGTCAATTATTTCTTTGCTACTTTCCATAATAAATGATTCTGTTGTAGCTAAGTTCATCAAAATCGTTTCCTTCAACCACATAAGTTATACTAGAATCCTAAGAGGGTTTTCAGATAAAAATATAACTTAGTTCTTCGTTTTGCTAGTTATTTTTGTAATGCTTGATACTCAGCTTAACAAATATTAATTTTTTAAAAATACTATTAAAACTTCAATATTTTCGCGATTTATACTTTTGTATTACTATTTAAAAAATTTTCCAGATGTGCTAACTTTTGAAGACTTTCAGAAATATATAAAACTTTCAGCTAATTGAGGAATTGAGCCTTCTACATAACAAATAGCGATCTTAAATCAATGGATTAAATCACCCGTATTAAAGCAGAAAAATGCCTTTTTATTGAACCGTGTAAAAAAGGTTAGTTAATGTCTCTGTCGTAATTACAATTATTTCTTTTTCAAACTTACATTAAGAGTTTTGTTGTTTGATTATCTTTTTGACAATCTCAACACATAATTTTATAATTATACTAATATTTCATTATAGTAGAATGGTGAAATTCCGTATAACTATTGATTTTGGACGAATTTTATTTGAGATTTAAGATATTGCTGCTCTGTAAAAGAATAACTATAATATAGTTTATTATTCTAAAGATATATTTAAATTATTGTGGGATGTATGAAATAATTGCATTTATATATTGATTTCGGTAATGAAACGTGTGTAACGAAGTACAAAGCTAACTCAAATGCGTGTAACAAGACAAAATTTGCTTTATAGTAAATTGATAGAAACTAAGAAACGATCGCAACAATCACATATTTGCTATAAAATTGCTATAAAATTAATGTGTAACATTATTAACAATCTTAAGTGCAATGAAAACATTTTTACTTGTGATAAATGTTGAGTAAATTTATTTGAAAATATATCACTATATTTTTTTACTTATAATTGCACGGAAAACTTTTTTATATAAATGCAATTAGTTATTTAACGTATTGTTAATGTTCGAGATTTGAAACACTAGCAAGTATTAAATTATTCGAAAAATGGTACTAAATATTTCAAATTGTACCTAGTAATGAGATATGCACAATACTATTTCGAAGTTCTGAAAAGACATAACTATTTTGCTCGAAGGAATAACTATCAAAAATGCTAAAAATTATAAAGTACAGACACAGGAAATTCAAACATATACAATGATATAAAATTTTTCATGAAAATAGCTCACACATACCTTAGCTGTTAATATTTTTGTTTTTTAATGAGTTTTTCTTTCTTTCTTTTTTAGATAAGTTTCTAAAAACAGGTATATTTCCGAATATATCAAAAGAAAAATTTAAGACAGATGGTAGAAAATTATTCATAATTTCAAAAGAAATAAGCTGTATGTTTCAGAGAAAGTACAAAAAATCTTTTTAGAGATAATTGAGTAGTGTTGCATAGTTGCGATTTATTATAATAAAATTACACAAGAGAAACAAATTTGCTAATTATGAATGAATAGCACATAAACATTTCGATATATTATATTTTCAAATGCTCATATGTGAGGAGTTTTTTTTTTCCATCCGTAGTTTTTATAATATTTTCTAAGATAATAGAGCTTTTTCCAAAAAACAGAGTATATTTTATTTTATGAAGAATAAGATTTACATGTTTCGTATATTATTCATCTGATGCAGTCTAATAAAATGTATTATGGTGCCTTTATATCATATTTTATTAATAAAATTTTTGGTAAAGAAAATTGATTCATACTTTTGGAACAAACGAATTTAGAAAATACCTGTACACTTCTATTGCAGGTAAGTGTCTAATATTAAATAGTGGTCATGGTAGCCAAGTGGTCAAGGCATCGGATCGTGGCTAGCATGTCATGAGTTCGATCCTAGTACCACTGAAGACCCGCCGTGTAGGGGTACGATGCGCGTAAAATCTGTCGAGAGCTCAAACGTCGTCCCGTTGGTGTGGTGAGTTAGTTAGGAGAGAGGAATGTCAGCTCAGGTGTCGTCCGCGTCACTTGACCATGGTTCAAAATTACGCGGATCGTCCCCAAAAGCCCTCGTGTAGCTGAACAGTGGGACGTTAATATTCACTAACTCACTCACTAATATTAATAAATATATTGGATCAGGGATATTAATGCTTGCTATCTATACAAGCAAAAGTGTATACCAAAGTAATATGTTTTAACACGTATAAATAATTCTTAATAATAAATTATTCATCTTTGCGATATTATTTTTGTTATTAGTTATAAGGAATAGACCTTGAGAAATTTACCTTACCTATTTAGAAACAGAGGTTTTGCATCCATACACCATATTTCATGGGCAATGTGGAAAATGACGGTGAAAGTAATGATATAATGTGATTGTCTTTTTTATTGGATGGATATATTAATAAGAATTTGCTATTTTTTTGTCCAGTAATAAACCATTTTTTTAAATACTGCATTTGTTTCATAAATACTTTAAATAGTTGTAATTTTTCAGGTTGCTTTTTATGTGTTCTGTATATCAACCAAAATATATGAAGCAAATATTCTTGCATCTTAGAAAGTCTGACTTTTTGATCTCAAAAAGTGCTAGATGGGATTTCTTGCTGTGGTGACATGCATTTTAATTGTATAACAGTTGTGAAAGACTTTCTACAGCATTAGAGATTGGGTAATGCAATTAATTGGAAAAAAATATTTATATGACGGGAAATGCAACAAGTTAAAATTTTATTTATTTTTAAAAGCACTCTGCTTTTTCTAAGACTGTCAGCAATATTAGTTACACAACACTTTTTAATACAGTAGATATGATCCAAAACCATTTGAAAAAGACAATGGTTTGTGCAGTATAAAGGGTGGTGTAACAAATTTTATTGAAAAATTTCCTTATTGAGATCACTATGTACCCAAAGCTTAACATTTATAATCTTCATAATTGTTTCTATATTCAAAAAGAAGAAGAAAAAAAAAACCATTTTTTTAGCTAAAGGATTTTATGTCATTGCAGCAACATGCGTATAATATTAATTGGACAATTCCAAATGAGTTACAATGGCTAGTAATTCTGTTAGAGATGGATGTTAAATCACCAAAACCTTAAAGTAAGCCGCTTTTCAAGGTTTGGCTGTGAAATAAGCAATTATGTGCTTCCTTCCTGATTTAGGGGTGCACAAGATTCTAGAGATAAAAAGCGGAGACAGAGAGTCTGACTGCCTTTTCCTCTGAAAAGGGGCTAATTCACTTTTGACATTTATTGCAGACATCTGGTCAAAGTGGTTCAATAGTATCCGCTTAGAGGTGTGGTCTTCCGAGAAAACAATTTGAAGTTGTATTTTTGTTCCATTGAACACAAATGAGAAAAAATTTACGAGTAAAATCAAAGCTAATTTGAAAGATTACCCCGTCATTTTTTTTTAAATCATCATCTAGTTCGAATGATAACAATAATATAAAATTTTTCATGAAACTAGTTTAGCTGTTAATATTTTTGTTTTTTAATCTTTTTTTTAAAAAAAAAATACGTATATTTCCGAATACGGTGAAAATTGTTTAACACGAAACTGATTATTTTGGAAATGAAATATTTTTTCGTGTTAAAGGATATAGTAAAAAAAACAAACATATTTCACCAAAATTAAGTTTATTAGAGTACATTTTATTTATATAGATCTAAATATTCATGTATCTAATAAAAATCAATGAAACAAAAACATTCATAAAAACTTAATGAAATTTATTGCAAAATTTTAAATTTTTTGAAAAACAAAACATTTATTGAGTTTTTGGAAAATAATCTGATGAAAAAAATTTACGAGTTAACAATGGCGTTACGTAGAATATTAGGGCCTCCATGCAAGATCAGATTTTGGGCCCCAAGTCATATCTTACAAAGAATTGCAAAACCGTAACACACCGGGCTTCCCCCCCCCCCACACACAAACACGTTGCGGGAGCGTACATTACGCCACTGATATCAAACATCGTTTTGCTTAGAAATCTAGCAAATCTTTCAATTTTGAATTTCTTTGGTAATCTTTCTTCACGAGATACAAATACTATAGGCCCAGACCTAGTTAGAGTTTGATAAATTAAGGCCTTTGTGCAGAGGTGGATTAAGCGGCTGGATGGCCGCCAGGGGCCCTAAACTTGAGCAATTCTTACCACAAGATTTGAACAATTTATACGCACAGAAGGCTTCACACACAGCACATTTATACATCTTTATATTTAGTACAGTAAGCAGGGGTGTCTTTAGACTGCTTGGGGCCCTGGGCCCTTTCGCAAAAGTAGACCCTGAGCCTCTGCACAAATGTAGGCCCCAACTATGACGCATAAAAGTAAACAGTGCGTAGCATACGTTGTCAAATACTCGTACAAACCCCAAACAAATAAATGTGTATGACTTACAATTGCACAAATCGACTAGGCCTATATAAGGACGACGGTCATCACATGTAGCCAGTTGACATATTATCCGAAATTCCAAGTTTTAATTTCCAATTTTTTTAAAGTTAAGGTTTATCTTGAGCAATTGAGTTTTAATATAGCTATACATTTTATTACGAGATTTTAAGTTTAACGAACCTTTTCACTATTTTAGTTTATTACTCTTGAATTCATGGGCCTCAAACCTTTTACCGCCAGGGTCCTCCAAATAACTTAATCCGTCTCTGTCTTAGTATTGGAATCAGATCTCGAACGCCACTTATATAAATGTCAAAGTCTCAGTGTTATTTAAAAAAATTATTTCAGGATATTACAGGAATCTGTCATTAAATGTAATTTTCTAATATATATAAAAGAAAGTTTTTAAAAAAAAATTAAAATGAAATGAATTTAAGGCATCAGATAATTCAGTATTATAAAAAGGTTTTTTTTTTTCGATTGGAAAACACCATAAATTGTATTAAAATGATTTCATCCTATATATGAATTTCACAAACTCCCCGGTTATTTCATTTCATACCTGTTTCAATAAAATTCATCAGGTTTAGAAAGTTTTATTGCAATTTTTATATTAATTTGCTTGCATTAGAATTTATATTTGGGTTATGGTCAGGCTAAAAAAAATGGGCTTTCACGGAGAAAAAAGAAATACTCAAAAATGACTACATGGAGATGCTCAGTTTGAAATGAGTTTGTTTATATCAGATTTGAACACATGCCTTTACAAATATGAGACATTACATGTACTCAAAATTTCAAAAAATGGTTAATTAACACTATCAAACAAATTAAAAAGATATTCAGGATTAAAAAAGTTTTTTTAATATACTGGCTACATATTTTAAAGATTGGGGTTCAACAACAAATTTAGTTCTCATAAATCTTCCGAACTATTTTTCGTTTCTACCACGCTACCCGCGGACGAACACATGAGTACTAGATTGTTTTGATATTGTAAGACTTTTATAGGAATTTAGCGGTAAAATGTGATAAAAATGCGGCGGATTATTAAAAAAAACAAATTTAAGGTATGTGCCTACCCTCGGAGCATTTTATTGAAACAAATTTTCAACTAAAAAAACGCTTTTTTCTTTAAAAAGGGTGTGCATAGAACTAGGAATTAATTTTCAAGTGTAGTATAGATACTTGGCGATGTCAAATTTTTTTGGTGACCAAAATCGATCGCCAAGCTACTTCACTTAGCGATAGGTTTCCCGAAGCCAGAATGAATTCGTTATCTCACCAATAATATCTATATAAAAATCGAAAGGGCCCTCTCCCCTATACTACACTTGAGTCAGGAATTAAAATACAATTCCACAAAATTTTAAATTATTTTGGATAGATTGGGAATTTTTAGTTAAAAATTGCAGTTACAGTAAACCTTGTATTGAAAATTCTAATTAATATATTCAAATAATATTAAAACTGCACACAAATAACATCATTATCTGTGCCTAGAGCGATAAGAGTTACATTATTTTTTTGAAATTTGTCAATTTTTTTAAAAAAAAAGCATATTTTTTCTCACAAATTGTATGTGCAATAAAATGCATATATACATACACAGAGATTATAGTCTATAATACAAATAAAATAAAAGTTTTCTTAAAATGTTAATTCAATGTCTTAAAAAGAAATCCATTTGTGAACTTTACCGGGAAGCCAAAAAGCATAGTTTCTCAGACAATGCTTTTAAAGATTTAAATACAATATGAAAAATGTTCTACTAGTTGTACATTTCTTAAACTCACCATAATTATAGCTCAAACTCTTTAGCTTCATGTTTAACTAATTTTCAACCCTTTTGCTGTTTTCTGGAGAGTTTTATAGATTATAAAAATTGTCGAGTTTAGTAAAATTTTCATGAAAAATTGCAATTAGGATCTTTTACACAAAATTCTAATGAATGTATTCAAATAATATTTATACAGTACATAAATAATGGAACATCTTTATATATTAGGAATTAAAAGATATGTATTACTTTTAAAAGTTTTTTAAATATGCCAAATTTTATGCAAAAACTCGATTTTTAACAAAATTAATGATATTTTTTACATTTAAATGCAATGAAGTACATAAATACAGTGAACCCCAAAAGTGTTCGTACACTTGCAGTTTCCTATAAAATTTAATGATTTCGACTAATAAAAATTAATGTATAGAAATTGTAATTTTTTTATGATATCTGCAACTTGTTCTTAATGGAATGACATAATTATTTTTTTAAAAATAGCATAACTATTATTTTTAAAAATTAATAATCAAAAAGCTCCTGAAAAATTACGCCACTAAAGTCTTAGAACACTTAACAAAAATCTCAACATAGCTTTAAATATTGTATTTCTTTCTTAATTTAGAACTTAATAGGCTATCTTTTAGTGTCCACAACAACTTTTGGACATCTTGATATAGATTTAATGAGTTTTTGTAATTTCTGCATCGATTTACCTCCATGCTTCTGTGATTATTATTTTTACTTCCCATTATGTGTTTATGTCATGTTTTTTTATTTTAAATCTAGTTCTCCCCAAATATGCTCTGCTGGGCTAAATAAATTGATTGAGGAGGTGTTTTCACAAAATTTTGGGCCAGTTATAAAGACACCAGCGGTGTACATTGAGAGCAGTACGCTTGGCTTCATTATCCTGTTAAAATATGAAGTCGTGTTCAATATCAAATTTTGGACAGACAATTTAAAATTTCTCTTTAAAATATTTGACTAGAGCTCATGATTCTCAATACCATCAAAAATTACCTAATTCTGTGGCTGATTTACGCCCCCACGCAAGAACACTTCCACTTCCATGGTTCATTCATCCAACTAGATTCTTGTGACTTAAGTTTCAGAAAATTCAAAATTGACAGGAAAGTGATTGGGATGACAGAAAATTCAACATTTTTGGTTCTGATGGGCATATAATAGTTTTAAAGGAAAAAATGAGGCATTTAATCCAGTGAATTTATGTGGAACAAGAGCTCCTCCACCTCCATGATTCAACACAGAGGTGTTCTTGCGGGGGAGGGGGGGGTGTAAATAGGCTTCAGGAATTAGGTAATTTGGTATTTTTTGATGGTATTGAGAATCATGAGCTCTATTTAAATATTTTAAAGAGAAATTTTAAATTATCCTCTCAAAATTTGGATATTTCAGACGACTTCATTTTTTAACAGGATAATGACGCCAAGCGAACTGCTCTCAATGTACACTGCTGGTGTCTCTATACCTGTACCCAAAAGTTTGAAAACACCTCCTCAATCAATTTATTTAGCCCAGCAGAGCATATTTGGGGAGAACTAGATTTAAAATAAAAAGAAAACATGACATATAAACACATAATGGGAAGTAAAAACAATAATCACAGAAGCATGGAGGAAAATCAATGCAGAAATTACAAAAACTCAATAAATCTATATCAAGATGTCCAAAAGTTGTTGTGGACACTAAAAGATATCCTACTAAGTTCTAAATTAAGAAAGAAATACACAATATTTAAAGCTATGTTGAGATTCCACTACGAGAACGAGACGTGCATTACTGCTCCCAGTATTAAAAAATGTAATTTGTCTTGTTTATTGTAAATTTTAATTTTTTTTTTTGAATCATCGGTTATGAATAATTTTTCTGAATCATTATGCTATGTCAATATAGCACGTATTTATAGATGGGTTATTTCTCTCTCTCTCTCTTTATACACCAAGAGAAATTTAGCAATATTATTTTGTAATTATAAATATATTCTTATTAGTAAATGTGCTATTGCTGATCGAAGTATTGAACAGGCAGTTCTTAAAAATTATTTTCGAATATTTAAATTTTGTGAGTTAGGTCAGTATTAATTGAGTTGTTTCAATGTTTTCTTTCTTTTTAAGCTTAAGAGAGATAAACTTAGTAAAATTATTATAAATATATTTTCAAATAAGATTGCACACACATGTGTTAATATTTAAATGTTATCGAAAATATCCCGACGTGACATTTTTTGAGGAAGCTAAAAGACAGAATTTTATTGGACTGAGAAAGGAGCTTTTTTCATTATTATTTATATAATAATGATGAAAATACTTTAAAATTGTATCAGATCATGGAGCGAATTAAATACTAAACTAAAAAAACTGTACTATTGACGCGGAACAACAAGATGTATACAATCCAGAGAAAAAGAGATATTGCGCGTCATCATTGAAAGAATGATAGTTGAAGTACAATTTTTAGCCAGTCAAAATTTGTCATTCAGAATTACTTGTAGGAAGTTGAGATAATGGTAATTTTTAAAGGCCATTAGATAATGGACAAATTTGATTCGGTTATTTTAGAACACCTTAATAATGTGATTAAACGCAAAAATAAAAATGTATTTTACACTACTTAGGGCAGTATTTTCAAAATGAAATAATTAATATATTTTAGCTTTATCTACTCGTAATGAGATAAGAGACATTGTGCTAAAAGCCAAATATTACACTATAATTCTTGATCTACACCAGATATTAGTCTCACAGAACAAATAAAGTTTGTAATTAGGTGTGTGAGCACTACTGAAATAGTAAGGTATATAGTTTAGAATTCTTTCTAGGAATTTTTAGAAATCAGACTCTAAACAGATTTCCAGATTTGGACACATTCTCTATTGAATCCAATATCTTTGAAAAAATTGATTTCACACCAAAAATATTTTGACAGATTTGCTTCTCAGAATGCCACAAAAATTATTTGATAGTTTATTATTAAGTAGGCTTTGTAGAATGACTGATTAATAAACTTTTCGTTTCAAGAAATCTATTTATTCTCTCTTGAGTACTTTTTTATTAGATTACATCTTCTGAATAAATACTGTTTTGCTTTTATAATTATAAAATGTCTACATTTATTTCAAAAGTAATATTTTTGCTTGTTTATTATTCTGTTAAAAGTATTTTGCAGCTACCATAACCTAATAGTTCAAAAAAAAAATTTGCACTTCAAATTTTATGTTTGCATTTCTATATATTAATGTTTTACTTTTTACTCTTATACGGGTAGACGAGTTTATAACCACAATGCATAAGTATTAAGTAAGAAATTAAATAAAAAAGTATCGTAATAAGTGATTATATATATAAACATTTTAATAAGTAATTAAAAATATAAGCCTTTTAATAAGTAATTAAATGTCTTAATATTATAAAAAGTAATTAAATATATAAGTATTGCAATAAATAATTAGTTATTTAAATACTATAACAAGTAACTAATATGTAAGTATTATATAAGCAATTATATAAATAAATATTAAATATAAGTGTTAGTCAAAAATTCTCTCGAGGGGCGGCACATTTGATCTTCGCACGCGGGCGGCCGACACCCTAGGATCGGCCCTGGGACCACTCCTTTGAAACTTCTCACTCATCTCATGATTCACATGGGGGGAGGGGGCTATTTTACGACACCGACACTCGAACACAAACGCGCCTTAATTAGCTTGTTAAAAAAACGTGGGAACCAGTCTTCTCATTTCTTTTCCCCTGATTTATTCTTCTTGGCTAGATATTTTTAACTCTATATCTTGATTAGAACGAATATTTTAATTATATTACAACGCAAAATATTTTTAATGTAAACGGATTAATAATTTTTATTTTTGAATTTTTGTAAAGTATTAATAACATAAAAATAGAAATTTTAATCAATACTGAAAAATAATTGCTATTATGCATCTCTCTATGCTGTACATCAAATATTATCATTATTACACTTTTATTAAGTTTTTCCACGCAATTTATTTGTGAGAAATTTAATGAAAATATTATTGTATGTAAAATAAACATCTAAAAGAAATTATATCGAAGTCATGCTTCTATTAGAAGTCTATTTTTATAACTATTCGACGGTGTGTGAAAAAACATCATGTGAGATTATAGTGAGATAAAAGGTCAAAAAGCAAAATGACCTTAGAAGTAGTACATATATATATTTTACATTGAAAAAATATGAATTTTTTTGTTTACTTTTTTGCTGGTTCTTTTTTAAGTTGCTTTCTTAAAAAATGAATGTTTTAAAATCATTAATTAAACTCATTGTTTTTAAAAATTTTATTTCCCCTTCCCCTCAAAAAATATAAATTTTTTAAAAACACGTAAGGAGGGAAAGTACCTTTATACATTATAAAAATCAATTTTTGAAAATTATTTTTAAAAATTATTACAGAAGGCTAGAAACGTTTTAAAGCAAATCTAATCAATATCCAACAGTAATTACGCTCTCTGCAATAAAAAATATAGATGTGAACAGAAGCTAATATTATAAAAAAGTTAACAAATATATTTTTCGTTAATTTCTGATTGAATTTCGTTGGCTGGACTCTCTTTTGTTTTGTTAATATCGCACTTCGAAACAACGTGAGGGGTATAGAGGTGACGAACTTCGTAATTTTAAATCACGATGAATTCAGGAGGATGACACCTGATTTGACATTTTACTCTCCAGACTGTTCAGATTGGAAATACACTATTGATATTTTTTATTTAATATAGAGTTATATAACAGGGGCGTAGCTAGGTAACCAAAAACGCCTTGGTGCAACAACAACAAAAAAACACCGAGGGTCCTATTTTGATTGGACTTTATCAAGTAAAAATATATTAGTATTTTAAATATAGAAAGCTATTTTAACATCAGCCCTTTATCATGATCTGCAGAATACAGGAAGTTGTCGTGTTAGCCTAGTGGACAAGGTAACAGACTAGTGGCTGGTATGTCATAAGTTCGAGCCCAGTACCACTGAAGACCCGCCGTGTAGGGGTGCAATGCACGTCAAATCTGTTGAGAGCTCAAAAGTGCTCCCGTTGGTGTGGTGTGGTAGTTAGGCGAGGGGGTGCCAGCTCTGGCATCGTCCTCGTCACTTGACCATGGTTCAAAATTACGAGGTTCGTCTCCAAAAACCCTCGTCTGAACAGTGCGACGTTAATATTCACTCACGCAGAACAGAGGAAAGTAAAGCTACATACTACTTACAGGTATGAGTTTTCCTGAGTAAACTTTAGTGAGATTACCCAGGTTCGATTTAACACGGTATAGACAGGAAACGATACAAAAAATAAGCCATCAACATGAAAATGATGCAATATTATAATTATTTTTAAAAAACACCCTCCAAAAGTGGGAGTGGGACAAAATTACATAAATCTATTTATTACAGATACGAGTTGTGGCGAAATACTCATAGAGGAAAATAGCTTATTATGAATAATACTGTTATTAAAAAAAATTACCAAGAAGAAAAAGCTTCCTGTGTAAGTTTAAGACGCATTTTTCATTGAACCTGAAGCTTATTTTCAAGTAACGCTTGAAAAAATGAAAAAAATTGAAAAATAACAAAATTTTCAATAAATAAATTCGCAACATCATATACACAAAGGGAAGGAAGGAGAGGCCCCTGACCACTCCCAAGGTGTTCTCTCTCAAAGTTGGGGTGGAACCGAGCCAAATCGTACTGTCACCTGCATGGTACTCAAAGCTACGGCTAACGACAGGCGTACAGTCTAGCCCGATGCCATGACGAATATCGTGGGCCTCGATCTGACTACGTCAGACAGGTGGCATTAGTAACAATAACAAGGAAAGGAAGGATTTTCTCTCTGAATTGTTTAAATTTGTTTTTAATTTTAAGAAATACTTAAATAGCAGATAAATTTAAACTTTTAGGTTTTTTTTTCAGAATACGCAAGCATTCTTATGTTTTCAATTTTATAAAAGAATGTAGAACTATAATGTACATCCTTCAAAAGTTATCTAGTGAAAAAGGAAGAAAGCCAATCAGTTTTTATTCTTTTTGTGTTCATACTTTTTGCTATTGAAAAAAATTGAATAATTCCATAACAAAATTTTCTTTGATGCTTTAAAGTTTGTACTCAACAGGAAAAAAAAGTGAAAAATAAAGCTTCATATGCATTTTCAAAAATTAGCTTCAAAAATTTCCCCTTCATTTTGTTACAAGTAATCGTGAATCGCAATACAATCAACATCATATGTACCAAATATTCACATGCACACAGAAATTTGTAAAATCAAGAAGCTCCAAACATTGTTTTGCATGACAAATATTTATATCTTATTTTCGAAACATGTAATTAAAAGATTTTAAAAGTACAAATTTTATGTTTTATTTAGAAATTAAAGATGCAAAATCTTACATAAAAGTTCTTAAAAATCAATGCTGAAGCACGCATAAAATACTTAGCAATAGTAAAATTCAAACATTTTAATTAATAAAACTGAACCGTAAAAAATATGTTATACAAAATTTATAAACACATATCTGTTAAATTATATCTAGCAAAAAGTTTAAGTGAATATTTCGTATATAAATATAGATGCGATTTTTTTAAGATGAGCACTAAGAAATTTTTTTCCCCTTAGAATAGATACGAAAAGTTAGGACTTCTCAGATTTTATAAATTTGGTTGTAATGGGCTTACAAAGGAACGGCGGTCATCTATAAAGTTTTTTAAGTACCACCAATTGTCTCACGGAAAATATTAGGGACCCTCTATAAAGTCTGGTTTTAAGCCCCAAGCCGGATCTTACAAAGGATTACTTATTCGACATCAGTCAGTCTATATGGGGCCCCTTGAATCCTGGGCCTCCCTGCGATGCGGAGGTATACTTTAAGCCACTGAGTACTACTAACATTTTTTTAAAAATATATATAAAATATATTTTGACGGATTTAAGTATTACATAAATGGAATTAACTGATTAAATTTGATGTTTTGTGAAAAGTAGTGAAAAATAAATTAGCAGCTCGCATCAATAGGATGACGTTTACTGTAACGGCCATTAATTAAAAAAATTGAAGTTAATTTATTATTTTCAAGTCAAAATGTTAACATTCGTCAAAAACGTTAATATTCTGGATAATCTGTGCATGTTTTCACTAAATATTTCAACGTGGTTGACAATATTATAGAATGGAATGCAGACATTTATTCCTAATAATGTAAATGAAAATGACTTTCGTTTTATATGCTGCATAAATTTGTAAGTCAGCAAATTTTAGTTTATTACAGTAAAGTATTTATACTATTTAAGGGATTTTCTCAAAATTTTCTTCCTTGAATTACTGATTTCAATACACATAACATATTCATTAAAGGTAATATTAGTACTATAAATGAATGGTTTGGAAACACAAACAACTGAAATTTTTAATTTGGATAGGCGACGCAGTACCTCGAATTTCTGAAATGCTAGTGACAAATATGTGACACGTATCTCGTTTCTCCCATCCATATTACGCCGTCTAAGGATTGCAAGGATCAATTTCGTTTAATATGAAGCATACTACGATATTCAAAAGAAAGGGTCGTGAATGAAATCAAGATTCGAAACCATAGCGCATTTGGAAAGCCCATTTTTTTTTTTTAGCCTGACCATAACCCAAATATAAATTCTAATGCAAGCAAATTAATATAAAAATTGCAATAAAACTTTCTAAACCTGATGAATTTTATTGAAACAGGTATGAAATGAAATAACCGGGGAGTTTGTGAAATTCATATATAGGATGAAAGCATTTTAATACAATTTATGGTGTTTTCCAATCGAAAAAAAAAAACCTTTTTATAATACTGAATTATCTGATGCCTTAAATTCATTTCATTTTAATTTTTTTAAAAAAAACTTTCTTTTATATATTAGAAAATAACATTTAATGACAGATTCCAGTAATATCCTGAAATAATTTTTTTAAATAACACTGAGACTTCGACATTTATATAAGTGGCGTTCAAGATCTGATTCCAATACAAAGACAGAGACGGATTAAGTTATTTGGAGGACCCTGGTGGTAAAAGGTTTGAGGCCCATGAATTCAAGAGTAATAAACTAAAATAGTGAAAAGGTTCGTTAAACTTAAAATCTCGTAATAAAATGTATAGCTATATTAAAACTCAATTGCTCAAGATAAACCTTAACTTTAAAAAAATTGGAAATTAAAACTTGGAATTTCGGATAATATGTCAACTGGCTACATGTGATGACCGTCGTCCTTATATAGGCCTAGTCGATTTGTGCAATTGTTAATCATACACATTTATTTGTTTGGGGTTTGTACGAGTATTTGACAACGTATGCTACACACTGTTTACTTTTATGCGTCATAGTTGGGGCCTACATTTGAGCAGAGGCTCAGAGTCTACTTTTGCGAAAGGGCCCAGGGCCCCAAGAAGTCTAAAGACATCCCTGCTTACTGTACTAAATATAAAGATGCATAAATGTGCTGTGTGTGAAGCCTTCTGTGCGTATAAATTGTACAAATCTTGTGGTAAGAATTGCTCAAGTTTAGGGCCCCTGGCGGCCATCCAGCCGCTTAATCCACCTCTGCACAAAGGCCTTAATTTATCAGACTCTAACTAGATCTGGGCCTATAGTATTTGTATCTCGTGAAGAAAGATTACCAAAGAAATTCAAAATTGAAAGATTTGCTAGATTTCTAAGCAAAACGATGTTTGATAACAGTGGCGTAATGTACGCTCCCGCAACGTGTGTGGGGGTGGGGGAAGCCCGGTGTGTTACGGTTTTGCAATTCTTTGTAAGATATGGCTTGGGGCCCAAAATCTGATCTTGCATGGAGGCCCTAATATTCTACGTAACACCATTGTTAACTCGTAAATTTTTTTCATCAGATTATTTTCCAAAAACTCAATAAATGTTTTGTTTTTCAAAAAATTTAAAATTTTGCAATAAATTTCATTAAGTTCTTATGAATCTTTTTGTTTCATTGATTTTTATTAGATACATGAACATTTAGATCTATATAAATAAAATGTACTCTAATAAACTTAATTTTGGTGAAATATGTTTGTTTTTTTACTATATCCTTTAACACGAAAAAATATTTCATTTCCAAAATAATCAGTTTCGTGTTAAACAATTTTCACCGTATTCGGAAATATACGTATTTTTTTTAAAAAAAAAAGATTAAAAAACAAAAATATTAACAGCTAAACTAGTTTCATGAAATATTTTATATTATTGTTATCATTCGAACTAGATGATGATTTTAAAAAAATGACGGGGTAATCTTTCAAATTAGCTTTGATTTTACTCGCAAAATTTTTCTCATTTGTGTTCAATAGAACAAAAATACAACTTCAAATTGTTTTCTCGGAAGACCACACCTCTAAGCGGATACTATTGAACCACTTTGACCAGATGTCTGCAATAAATGTCAAAAGTAAATTAGCCCCTTTTCAGAGGAAAAGGCAGTCAGACTCTCTGTCTCCGCTTTTTATCTCTAGAATCTTGCGCACCCTTACTTTAAGGTTTTGGTGATTTAACATCTCTGACAGAATTACTAGCCATTGTAACTCATTTGGAATTGTCCAATTAATATTATACGCATGTTGCTGCAATGACATAAAATCCTTTAGCTAAAAAAANTAACAATTGTTTAATATTCTTACACATGGAATTTTATTGCAAAGCTTTATAAAATATTTCGCTTATTCAATTTTATGTGAACGCAGGACAAAACATGAAAAATACTTTTTGAACTTTACGTAGAAATTTCTTCCCTAAATTCCGACGTTTTTCTTTATAATTGCATAGTTAATTTCGGCTTATATTTGATTCAAATTATTTTATGATAGATCTATTTTTAATACGTATTTACATTCGTATAAAAACTTTGCTTCGTTTATATATCTGATTTTCCCCTTATGATGTGTAGGAAATTTTTTTATCTTTAATCATTTCAACTGCTTTACAGATAAATTAATTGAGGAAGAAAATATTGCTGTTCTCAGTATAACTATAGATCTATGTCAGGCGGTTGTCTTTCAAGATAGCTTTGATTCTACTCTGCATTGTGTCAATGGAACAAACTGCTTCTTCAAATAGTTTTCTAGGAAGACCACACCTTTAAGCCCCGATACTGTTGAACCACTTTGACCAGATGCCTCCAATAAATGTCAAAAGTAAATCATTCCCTTTTCCGAGAAGGAGGCAATCAGGCTCTCTGTCTCCGCCTTTTCATCTTTAGAATCTCTCGCACCCCTAAATCAGGGCTCGGCAGCACATAATTGCTTATTTCACAGCCAAATCTTGAAAAGCGGCTTACTTTAAGGTTTAGGTGATTTAAACATCCCTAATAGAATTATTAGCCATTATAACTCATTTGGAATTATCCAATTAATATTATACGCATATTGTTGCAATGAACATAAAATCATTTCGCTAAAACAATGTTTTTCCCCCCTTCTTTCTTTTTAAACCTAGAAACGATTTATAAAGGTCTATATTTTGTTTTTATAAATGTTAAGCTTAGGGTACATAGTGATCTCAGTAAGGAAGTTTTTAATTTGTTTTTTTAGCCCAAATCTTATCAGGTATATATATATATGCTGACAATGTTTTAAATTGATCGATTGGGTCATGGAGCAACACAGGTTTCTAATTTTACTAATTTCATAGTATTCAATTGTTATTTTATGCATTTTTTATACTAAGCAAATTTTTTAAACATTTCTTTATTTTATTGCTGATCAATAAACTGAATCCAATAGTTAAATATTTTAAAAAAACCCGAAATTTCGGAGATATTTATCGGAAAAATTTTAATAAATAAGGTGTTGTTTGAATTCTTTTTTATAATCATCAGACAAATCTTTGAAAAACATGCCCAGCCTTTCCAAAATTTTTATTAAATCCCGTCAGAATTTATTAAAAAATGTACAGCTCTTTCTAATATGAGATTGTTGTGATCGTTCCTGAGTTTCTCTCAATTTACTATCAGGCAAATTTTGTCTTGTTACACACATCCGAGCCTGTTTAGTATTTCGTTTTACATATGTTTTAATTTCTGAAATTAACAAATGCATTTCTTTCATTCATCTCACAATAATTGAAATATATCATTAGAATACTAAAGTATATATTATTGCGAATCTTTTATTTTGCAGCAATATCTTCTAAATTTCAAATAAAACCCTCCCAAGATTAATTGTTCTACGGAATTTCATCATTTTACTAAAATAAAATATTAGTATAATAATATAAAATTATTTTAATACATTTTTTTAAAAATCAGAACGATGTGATTGTCAAAAAGATTACCAAAGAAAAATAGAAGTCTTTATGCAAGTTTGAATAAGTAATAGTAGCAATTGAGACAGAGACACTAACAAACTTTTTTACGAGGTCCAATAAAAAGCTATCTTTCTATTTTAATGCGACTGATTTAATCTATCGATGTAAGATCGCTGTGAAGGCCCAATTCATCAATTAGCTGCAGGTTTTATATGTTTCTGAAAGTCTTCAAAAGTTAGCACATCTGGAAAATTATTTTTAAATAGTAATACAAAAGTATAAATCACGAAAATATTGAAGTATTAATAGTATTTAAAAAAATTAATATTTGTTAAGCTGAGTATCAAACATTATAGAAATAACTAGCAAAACCAAGAACAAAGAAATATTTTTATCTGAAAACCCTCTTAGGATTCTAGTATAACTTATGAGGTTGAAGGAAACGATTTTGATGAACTTAGCTACAACAGAATCATTTATTATGGAAAGTAGCGAAGAAATAATTGACTTACATAATATTTCTAGGATTTCAAAACTGAATGAATACTTTATACCTTTTTTAAAAAAAAGAAATACAGTTTCCTAATTTCCTTTACAAAACATGTATTGTTAAACGTTTTTTTCTTAAATGTATTTATGTTTCATGTAAATGTTAAAATTTTAATATAAATAACTATGCAGCTAATCATTGTTTACTTATGGAACTTGTAAAAATTATGAAAAATCAACTATACAAGGTTTTCCGATTTAAGAAAAATTTATTACTTGTACCGCTTTGACATAAGATGGAATGCACCACCCTTTAAGCTACTTTACTGCACAAACCATTGTATTTTTCAAATGGTTTTGGATTATACCTACTGTATTAAAAAGTGTTGTGTAACTAATATTGTTGACAGTCTTAAAAAAAAGTAGACAATTGATTGCTTTTAAAACTAAATAAAATATTAACTTATATTGCATTTCCCATCATATAAATATTACTTACTAATTAATTACATTACACAATCTTTAATGCCTTAGAAAGTCTGTCAAAACTGTGATGCAATTATAATGTGTATATCACCACAGCTGAAAATCCCATCTAGCACTCTTTAAGATCAAAAAGTCATTCAAGACTTTCAGAGATGTAAGAATATTTACTTCATTCATCTGGTTGATACACAGAACACATATAAAGCAACCTGAAAAACTATAACTATTTAAAGTATTTATAAAACAAATAGTATATCAAAAACTGGTCCATTACTGGACAAAAAATAAATAAATCCTTATTAGTACATCTATACCATAAAAAAGGCAATCACATTATATCATTACTTTCACTACCACTTTCCTCATCGCCCATGAAATATAACATATGGATGAAATACCTGTTTCTAAATAGGCAAGGCAGATTTTCAAGGTCTATTCCTGTATAACAAATAGCACAAATATTATCAAAATGATGAATAATTTATTATTAAGAATTATTTACACATAAGTTAAAACATATTACTTACTTTAGTATATACTTTTGCTTGTATTGATAGCAAGCATTAACATCACCTGATTCTCTATATATTTTATATTAAACACTTACCTGCAAAAAGTATACATGTATTTTCTAAATTCGTATGTTCCAAAAGTATAAATCAATTTTTTTGCCTAAAATTTTATTAAGAATGAATGATATAAAAAATTACCATATTCCCATCACTTTCCAAAATTTGTGTGGTAACATTCAACTGCAATGGAATCTCTATCCTGCATTATTTTTAAATTATATGCTTCTAATATACTGTCATAAAGCCATTTGTGACAAAAATTTGGTTATTTTTGATAATTACTTACCTCCTCATCTGATATAAAAATATACAACAACTTTACCCCATAAAAACATAGCTAAATGTCTTGGAAAACATAAAACAACTCCACTACAAGCATATATCAGGTGTTAAAGATACAGTTAAGTTTTTTTGCAAATAGTTTTTGAATTGAGTAATGCTGACTAGACTGAGCTTGAATGTTTTTTTTTCTTGAAAACTAAAAAAAAGAACATTTCAGAGTTTTCCTTTTTATTTTTATATCCCTAATAGTTGGCATAAATATTTACTGCTAGTTTAAATGCTGATTCAGGGCCGATCCTAGCAGGTGTGCAGCGTGTGCACCGCACGAGGGCGGCCAATACAAGGGGCGGCCGCAGGCCGCCTATAATTTTATAGATTACGCAAAAAATTTTGCGAATTTCTCAAAATAATTTTTTTTAAAAATCGAATAAATATGTTGAATAGTTGTTGAAAAATCAACATAAGTCAGGATTTCCCGATAGCATAACATAGTTCAAGAAATCTAGAGTTAGTGTAGAGTTCACTAGTCCATTCTCCATTAATGCCTACTCTTTATACATATCCTCCATTTCATAATTAAAATTCGAGGCAGAGCCGGCAATACCGCAATAGAGAAAGTATTTTTTTGTTTATCAGTGGAACTAGTGGTGCATTGGATCGATGCTTAACAAAGGCATTTCAAAAATGATTTTTGCCAAAGTTACTGTTCGAAAGCATTTAATATGGTTCATATTACCTAAGACACGAGTGTGTCAATTCAATATGCATTTAGGGAAGTTAAAAGTTTTCAATTTAATAATAGCTTTACAATTTTGAAAAACAAAATAGTTGAAAGAAGTGATTTTTGTGTCAATGGTTTTACAACGCTTATAAACAATGCCCAATTTCCTTTCTAGTGTAAGTGTTGTACCTCTATTAAAAGGCAGTTTCTTGTTGCTTTACTTGGTATCAAGTTATGTGAGAAAAAATCTTGCAGCTTCTTTTGATCAAATTATTTTTATTGGCAATGCCTGCTAGGAAAACACTTCATGTAGTATTATTAATGTTAGCGAAATTCTTAATTTCATTTTTATGTTGTAAGTACTTAATGGTACTTTAGTACTATAGTTAAAAAAATGCGGGTTTTATGCATTTTCTTAAAACCCTAAATGTTACACGACAGCATATAATCAAATAGGCAAATCAAGATATTCACAACATATATATATATATATATATATATATATATTTGTCCACTTTTATGTATTCTCCATCTCCTAGTTGAAAAGTAATTTCATGTCACCTGATCTACTTAGCCCGCTACCGTGTTCACTATTTTCCTAAGTTAGAAGCAAGGGCTGGGAAAACTGGACCCATGTCCGGGGCGGCATTTGGACCGAATTTGAAAAGTACATTTTTTTTAATTTCAAAAAAATTTGTATGAAAATATTTTCTGAAATATTATTATTCATTCTTTAGAAACCTGGAACACATAATCATTTTATATACTGAATTGAAATGCCGACCACTACTAATAAAATTTGTAACTACTACATTTTTTGTAAAAGCGACTATATCTTTTATAAAAAGGACGATATCACACATTTGTAAAAAAGACTTTATCTTTTGTAAAATTGTACTAGGGGGCGATTTGTTGTAGCAAGTAAATTGTCACCCGGCCTCGGGATACAGGTATAGATACGCTTATCTTAGCATGATTTTCACTGGCCTGATATAAAGGGGAAAACGGTAATTATCTTGTTTTACTTATGGTATTACTACTTTAAGGATGACTCAAATGTGCACAAAACAGAATATTTCTTTTAGAACAGCGTTCGGCAAATTGCAGTTCTTTAATATTTCATTTTTATGTACAATTAAAAATTACGTCTGCTAAAACGTTATCGTTCACACTTTCTTATTTATAAATGTGTCTTGGTGGGAAAAATTACTTGCATTTACATGCACATTTAAATATTTTATTGGCATACTGATAGAATTTATTGTTAAATATGTATTTTATTTATCTTTTTTGCGATGTCCAATTATGTATTTGTATTTAGTATTGTGAATTTGGTATTATATTTTAAGTATTTATTTATTTCGTACTGTATACGTTTGATGTCTGTTTTCTTATGTGTTGGACCTTGAATGGTTCAAAGCTGATGTGTATGTTAAATCAGGAAATTTGATACGCTTTCTCTTATTTTCTTATGTCACTCTCCCCCCATTGGGAGTGAGGTCAGAATGGACATTCTTCCCCCACACAACACAGAATGTCCGGTGTCAGCTAACTTAAAGGGGACAGAGGCAATTAGAATTTTTGGAAGATATCTAGCGCAACTGGAGATGTTTTATTTTACTCTTAAGTAACGTTACTTGACTTGTGATCGTTGCTAACAACAGACTCCTTTTCGAAGAAGACACAAATCAATCTCTTTCATTTAGATCGTATGAAATAGCAACAGGTAATTATGTTTTTAATTTTGAATTATTATTTATTTTTCTAGGTACACATTAAAATATACACATTCTGTCGTACCTCCTGTAAGATACACTTTGAAATAGGCTCATTTAATGTTGATATCGTTCTCTTAGAATATGGACCTTATCTATTTACCTCTCATTTAGGGACATTCAATTAAAGTGAAACTAAAAAAATAATTCAAAGATAAGTTTTAAAAAAAATGATTTTTTTTGGGTAAAATTTTGGGATCTCAAAGACAAGAGAGAGAGTAGTAGCTTGTGTTTTTCTTTATAAATAAATCAAATAAAGTGTTAGCCTAATAAATCAATGTAACTTAATAGGGGGGGGGAGTACAACACTGTATGTTTGATGCTTCTATTTATAGACAAAACAGAATGTATAATAAAGCTATTGTATACCTCATGGACTCGCGTTTTCTTTGGATTTACATAAAAATAAAAACGCATGCTTAGGCTGACACAATGCAAAGGCTTTCAAAAAGATCCGTACAATAGAGTATTTTCCGTAACTTTCTGTAAATACAAGATTTTACTGCTCATTTCAAACATTTATTCATTAATAAAACTTTTTCAACTAGGAATTTTAACTTTTCATTAACTTCAAAATTAAGGGGGAAAAAACCTGTGACTAATGTACTTATTTGGACATAATTTATTTAAAGAAAGATATACTGAATTTCTCTCTCTAATTAAATTAATTTGCTTAGCATTAAAGGATAAAATACATAATGTCTGGTCTTGTGGGTTTAAATTTCTGGAATTAAGACATATTGTGTAGGTTCCTTATTTGGAGATACTATTATACTTTTAACATATTAAGCTAAGTGTTAAAGAATATTTTATTGTATTTACTTTTATGAAAAAGCGGATTATAAAAATAATAAATTTAGTTTAATAAAATATCTTTTGGCTTATATACATATATAAATTGCGTAAAAAATAAATTCACGTAAGTGAATAACGATTTTAACTGAAAAGTCCACTGAACTAAAAGAAAACTAGCTTATTTTATTTTTTAAAGTAATTGCATTATTGCTGATAGAAATATCGAAAAGGCATTTCTTAAAAATTCTTTCAGAATATTTAAAGTTTGGGAATTAGGTCAATAATAGGTGAGTTATTTAAATGTTTCCTTCTTTTTCTCAATCAAAAAATAAATTTAGCAAAATTATTTCATTATTATAAATTTATTTTCAAATGAGACTACGTGTGTTAAGATTTAAATGTTATTAAAAATATTTCGAAATGACATTCTTTGCAGAAGCTGAATGAGTGAATCTTAACGTCCCACTGTTCGAGCTACACGAGGGCTATTGGGGACAGTCCGCGTAATTTTGCAGAAGCTGAAAGACGGAATTTTGCTCGAATGAGAAATATAATGTATTTCATATTATTATTTTAAATATTGTTGTCTTTTTGAGTATTTTTATAAGTGTTAATTTTGGTATTTATTATGATTATAAATTTCTAGTGTTATATTACTAAGAAAAAAGGAAAGTGTATTTTTTCTGTAGAAACAGTATAAATAGAACATTATATTTTTTATAGATTTAAATTTATATAAATCTCTTCTATCTTCTGTGCGTGCTATGTACAGATGTATATGTGGGAGGATAATTAAAAAAATTCAGACTTAATAATTTTAATTTTGAAAAATTTTCCGTTTGAATAAATCAAGGTAACGTGATATTGATTAATTTAAATGTTAAGTTTAATTACGCCACAGCTATAATTTATAGATTTACATTGAAATTAACTTAGTAATTAGATTATTAGAGTCCAAGTTCTGTTATTTTGTGAGGCAGGAGTTTCTGGCTTTCGTCTTCGGTGAAATTTTCAGACCATCTCTTTCTCTCCCCCTGCCCTCTCTAGGCTTCATAGATGACAGCGGTTCCCGTGTCTTTAGCTTCGAATTACATCCATTTGATGGGCAGAGAGGGGTTTAAGACAAGACCACGCAATGCAGGTGTAAATTTCACGTAGGGTGACCATACCCACAAAGAAGCCGAATCACAGCTGTGTTGCGGGAACATCACAATGCATTAAACGTAAATTAAAAGAAAGAGTGTTTCAACGAAAGTAAAATAGGGACTTTTTTATTCTCTGGTTTTCAATTTACGATAAGATTTTGGAAAATCTCAAATATATCGAATTTTAATTCAAATGAGTCAATTTTTGATGAATTAAAAAAATTTTGTATGAAAGCAAAGCCAATTTATCAATTATTTTATACTTTCCCAACTTAATTGATATACGTATATGTTGTTGAAAATTTTAGAATGTCCGAGGAAGGGCGTAAAGAAACTAACAGGTGCCCATTATAAAAGAATAAGACTCGAAAAACATGCCCATTTTTAAAAACAGGCTGAAAGTTTACTGAATTACTTACAAGACACTAGAAAAAAAGGAAAGCAGTATAGAATCAGATTAAGACTTTCATGATTAGGATGTTGTAGATCAAATAAACAGAATAGATAGTAGCACTGCTGTTGTAGGGTGAGTGAGTGAATATTAACGTCACACTGTTCAGCTAGCTACACGAGGGCTTTTGGCGTTGGACCTCGTCATTTTGAAACATGGTTAAGTGACGAGGACGCCACCTGAGGTGGCACCTCCTCTCCTAACTATCACACACCAAAGGGAACACCTTTGAGTTCTCGACAGATTTAACTTGCATTGCTCCTCTACACAGCGAGTTTTTACTGATACTGGGCTCGAACTCGTGACATGCCAGCCACGATCCGATACCTTGACCACTAGGCTACCGCGGTTACACTGCTGTTGTAGGAACTCCTCCAAAAAATATCCTAAAATCACAATACTCTAACAATGATATTTAGTTCAGATCTAGGAACCTGGCCAGCTATTCAATCAGACGCCGATAGATGTTTTTTTAGTAAAAGAAGGACCCTCTATAAGCCATTGACAAAGTATAATTTTCCTTATGACGACGCCGGTCGAACATTTAGCTCATATTGTTATACTAAAATTTTCCAAAACGGTGAAAAGGTTATGCTTAAATCGCTAATCCATTACAAAAAAACTGTGAATATTGTTTTTGCAGCAAACTTTTTGTCTGTGTCATTAGTTCTCTTTCCATGGAATATTTTAAAAGTTGGAAACATCACGTAGATATTTTAAAAGAACACGAAACATCAAAAAATTATAATCAAAGCCAGAAGTCTTAGATTGAATTCAGTCAGCGATTACAATACTCTAAAACAATTGACAGTGACTCGAAAAGACTTACTATTGCGATTATTGGTGTGATTTGCATCTACGTATTGTAGCAACGTTAAAGGTACTGGCTCAAAATTGTTTAGCCCTTCGGGGTAAGTGTGACAAATTAAATTTGTCACACTTACATATTGCAAATTTGAACAAATTTAATTCCAATATATAATGGTAATGCTTTACAAATAATTCAATTACTTGCTAAATTTGATCCAGTAATAGAGGAGCATCCTCGAAGAGGGCTAAAAAGGGAAGAAGCTAAATACACTATCTAGGGAAAAATACTCAGAACGAAATAATTTCTCTTCTACATGAGAATTTTAAACTACATATTGTTCATAAAAATGAACAAGCCAAATGTTATTAGATAATTTTATATTGCGCCTCTGGTTTTAGTAAGATCGAACAAATGACATTTCTGGTAAGATATGTATGTAGTGAGAAATCTTATCTTAATGAAGTTACCGTTAAAATAAAAGAATTTTTTAGGTTTCCTTCCAGTTAAAAGATTGATTGGAAAAGAACTTTCAGATTTAACAGCTGAGAAACTTCAAAAATTAGGGCTAAATTTGCTAGATATGCGGAGGGCAGGCCTAGGATAACGGAGCCAATATTAATCAGGGGTTCAATCCACAATCTTCTTGTCATGTAGTAGCCACTCTTTAAATTTGATCGTTAATGACATGGCAAAAGCATCCTTAGAAGCCTGCACTATCTCGACAAAGTTAAAGGTATGCGGCATCGGCTTTTTTTCTCCAACTTGATCAGTATATATATAAGGAAAAATACAAAAAAACCATTCTTATTTCAATATGTTCATTCAATTTTGATTTAACATACACTAATATTGGTGGTAACACGATCAAGATAAGTGTAAGTAGTTATTAAGTTTTAGTAAAAGGTGCTGCCGCTGATTTTTTTTAAATCAGAACTGTAGTGTATTATCTGTGATAAGTGCAAAACTGTTATTTTATTCTTTTGATCCTTTGATTTCATTTTTTGTTATTTAAAATGAAGAAAACAATCAAGGTAAAATGGCTTACCTTGTCAATGGAGGGCTGCCACACAGTGATGCAAATCAAAGTCCATGAATAAAAAGTCCTTTTGTGAATTTTATATGTTTTTAATTTTTACAGCACACATAACAAAAATACTTGGGACATTACACGACACTAATTAGACTAAACAAATAACATTTATAACCATCTTTATCAACTTTAGTTTTTACCGCGTAGTTTCAGTATGTTTGTTCTACGCGTCCATTTTAATTCTGAATCAATTTGTTCCATTTACAAAGGTGGCGCTGCTGTCGTTTTAAGAAGATGGGAGTTTGTGACACTCTCCCACCTTTGGATTCGAAGATGTAGAAGAATCCAAAACAGCAGTCACAAGAGTAAGAATAAATGTCCTGAAAAAGACTAAAAAACAGATTAAAATAACTATAAGAAATAAAATTAAAGTCCATAAAAGTTCAATTATGAGTCCAAAATTAGCATGATAAAAATCATGTGTTCATGATAGTTTATGGATTATCAAGTCTCTTGGTTTGTTTCAAAAGTCTTCCATAACGTGAACGGAGCACTCCTTGGACCTCAGGGATTTGATCTTGATCGAGGCAAGAACCATTCTCTACATCTCTTTCTGTTGATGGCAAAGAGTCAGCTGTAGTCACTTCTAGCGGATAGAGTTTCTGAATTGGTCTCATAACACTTCCAAATTGTGTTTTCACTTCCACTACACGCACTCTTCCGTCTTTTCCTTTATACAACCTTGTGACTTTACCTAGAGGCCAGTTGATTCTTTTGTTGTTGGTATCACCAATTAGAACGAGATCACCTTCTTTAATGAACGACTCTCTTTTAACTTTTGAATAATCTTTCAATATCCCTAAATACTCATTTCTGAAGCGGTTTCGCAGATCTTGACGCAATTTCAGTCTATAAGCACATCTCTTGTTCAATCTTTTTGAATCTATCATGTCCAGATCTGGAACACCAACCTCTCTAATTTCCTGGAGAAACATAGATGGTGTAAGTGCTGATAGTTCATCAGGATCCTCTGAGAGGTATGTTAAGGGGCGAGAATTAATTAAACTCTCTGCGTCGCATAACACAGTGACCAATTCTTCTTCGTTCAAACAAGCTCTCCCCAGAACTTTTCTCAAAATACTCTTCAATAATCCTATCAGCCTCTCCCAGAAGCCACCCCACCAGGGTGCAGCAGGAGGACTAAATTTCCAGGAAATTCTTTTTTCTGATGCAAAATTTTCGATTTTTTCCCAGTCAATATTCTTTAAAAAATTGGCTGTGCCCACAAGATTCTTTCCATTGTCAGAATAAACAGTGGAAGGACGTCCTCTTCTAGCTATGAACCGCCGAAGAGCCAGTATAAAGCATTCGGTGGACAAAGATGACACCAGCTCTAAATGCACAGTTCGGTAAACAGCACAGGTGGCAAGCACTATCCAGCACTTTTTGTCAGTTTTTAGGAACAAAGGTCCACATAGGTCAATGCCAGTAACTTCAAAGACAGCAGAATCCCTGACTCTGTCTTCTGGAAGAGGAATGCTCACGGCTTCCAATGGACGGGCAGAAAATCTTCTACACTTGGCGCATTTTCTAATCACGCCTCGCACTGTCTTTCTGCTCTTAATTATCCAAAAGGATTCTCTGAGGCATGACATCAGTGTCTGAGTACCTGCATGTTCTAACTCTATGTGTTTACTCATTATCAATTTTTCGACCATTTGATGCTTGTGGGGCAACAGTACTGGAAATCTAAAAGTCTGTAAATCTTTCCTCGATGCAATTCTAGTTTCAACTCGTAGGAGATCATCATTGTCTTTCACAATTCGCAAGTTCAACTTCTCTTCTCCTGAAAAAACTTCTCTCTGTATTTCCTTCAAAATTACTTTTTCTGATGCTTTAATTTCGTCTGTTTCCAATTTTCCCTTTTTCCTGTCAATAGGGTTTCTTTTCACATTCTTACAAAATCGGATGACATATGCCATTATTCTTACGATTTTGTTAAAAGAAGATATTTTCTGAAAAAATGTAAATCTACAAAGGTCTAAAGTAGTAGTTGTGAGTACAGTTCTTCTTCTCTCGGAAATGACTATTTCCATATCGGGCTTTATTTCACTAGCTGGCCATTCTTCATGGGGTAGTTTTAACCAGTCGGGTCCCTCCCACCAATGGGATTTCAATAAGTCTTTAGGATTGCACCCCTTGAGGGCAAATCTGCTGGATTAAATTTCCCTTGAATATGTCGCCAAGCTGCTGGATCCGTCAATTTCCGTATTTCATTGACTCTGTTAGCTATAAACGTAGCCCAATTGTCTTGTTTCTTTATCCAGTATAACGCATTCATTGAGTCTGTATAGAAGAAAGTTGGCACGTTTTTTAAGTTAGGATCTTCTTTTACATTGTAAGCGAGTCTGGCTCCTATGGTACACGCAAGGATTTCTAATCTGGGAATTGTAATCGATTTTATGGGCGCTACCTTTGACCTAGCCTGCAGTAATTGACAGTTAACGATACCCTCATGACTATTTCTTATAAAAATTGAAGCTGCATAAGCAGACTTGCTAGCATCTACGAAGACATGTAGAGTAGCACTCTTATTTAGTTCAGGTAGTTTTCTCGGGATTTCTATATCTTTTAGGTAACTTAGCTCATTAGCCCACTTTAGAAATTTTTTCCCTAAAATATCTGGAAGCTCTGTGTCCCAATTAATTTTCTCCCTCCAACAATCCTGCAAGATTAACTTAGGAACAAGGGTAATGGGACAAGTGAACCCAATGGGGTCAAAAATTTGACTCAACATAGACAATACGTTTCGTTTGCTAAGCACGTATTGGTTTTGCTCTTTTATCTCACAAGATAGGGTATCACTATATAAATTCCATTTAAGTCCCAAAACTGAGACAATTTCCTTAAATTCATCATCAGACAAGTTCAATATTGAATTTTCCTCATTACTACCTGGTCGATTATGTTTCCATCCCTTAGGTCAAACTGAGCAGAAGCCATTAATTCTTTAGATACCGTAATGAAGGAGTTTAACTCGCCGATAGTATTTACACTCGCAACGCAGTTATCTACATACATAGATTCCCTTAACTTAGCAGCTATTGCCCTTTGGGATTCGTCCGCATTTCCTAAATGGTAACTGATTGTGGCAGCAAGTAAAAAAGGGCTCGCGTTCACTCCGAAAACAACACGACAATGTGAATAAACAATAAGTTTTCTTGGATCACCCTCCTCCACCATAGGAACCGGAGAAATTTTTTATCAGAGGGAGCAACTTTTATTTGGAGAAAGGCTCGTCGTATATCCGAAATCACTCCATATTTTCCCTGCCGAAATCTGTTAAGAAGCTTAGGGATCAATTCCAAATAATTAGGCCCCTTTTCAATACAATCGTTCAGCGACCCTGAATTTCTTTCTTTGGCTGACGCATCAAATACTGGGCGAATTCTAGTGGTGGAATTTTCTTTAAAGACGGGTCGATGTGGTAAGAAATGGCCCTTTTCCCTAGCAAGTTCCTCTGGTTCAACAGATTCTATAATTTTCTCAGAGACCCATTCCTTAAATATATTTTCATACTCCTGTAAACAATTTCTTTTTTGTAAAGACCTTACGCAAGACTTTAATCGTCTTTCGGCAATGTTTCTATTATCCGATAATTCAGGATGAACCTCTAACCATGGGAGTGACACCTGATATCTACCCTCGTCATCTCTTCTTAACGAACGCACAAAGGATCCTTCACCACTTCCTCAATTTCCGATTTCGACTGGGAAATACTCGGTTTTTTAATTCCCAGCGAATCAAGTGACCATAGGTCACAAATCCTCAAATCACTAACATGAAGCGATAAAAGAACTTCACTAGCGCTGCAACCTTCCCCGTTCTCCCCATTATAGTCCATCCGAAATAAGTATTCATCGCAACGAGTCCACTTGGCAGATTCTTAATTTCCCCTGTAAACAGTTTCCCTGCATAGTCCGCACCTATCAATCCGTGGATTTCATTAACGTTACTTTCATATAAACAGAAGTTTTCATTTACCGTTAAATCACTAAGGTCGATTCCATAATTTTTAATTTCTTCTATAAGTTTCATATTTTCTAGTTTTGGAATCGGTGCGCAAATAGTTTTTTGTTCCATTACATTAAGCGCGCAATCGAACTATTATCTACATTACTCAGATTAATAACATATTTTTTATGTTTCTCTTTTTTCTGCAATCCCCCAAACAACCCATGCACAACAGTTTCATGTCCTATATCCTTTAATTGTAATTTACGCGCCGCGAATTCTGAAATGTAACTACCTGATGAGCCAGAATCTATAATTAATCTAATCATATGTTTTTGTTTAGCTCCTGAGATCTTAACAATAATCGTTTGTAACATCACTCGCTTTCTAATAGAAGCATTACTCAACGCGCTGTCATTATTTTCTGTTTTTGAAAAATCCTCCCGCGCTTTTCCTTTTCCCATGCACATTACAGTCACGTGCCTCCCAGAACATAAATCGCACTTAACATTTGCCCTACAAGACGAAGAAAGATGGCGTTTTTTATTTTTATGATTCAAGCACCTAAAACAAGAACCAGCTCGCTTACATATTTCTACCTTCTCTTCCAAACTTAAATGATTATTTATACAAGAGACTGCAGCATGTCTATTGGATTTACAAAATAAACAAATTTGATCATTTTCAATTTTCCTAGACGGAACAGACTCATTAATTAACATTGATGCCGTAGGTTGGCGCCGATATTCAGTATGATTCATTTTTGTTCGAGGTTTCATTTCCGGAATAGAATTATTTATATTTAAAAAGGTTCGTTCTCTTGCAGTGAGTTGTGAAGACAAAAAATCTGTTAATATATCGATTTCGCAATCAGAAGTATTACTCGGTAATTTATTATATTCCAAAAGAAGGTCAAGTGGCAATAATTTTGTTAAAATGGGAACCAAAATACTGGAATAGTTATCTTTTTTTACAGATAAACTTTCTAAACTTCTGATATTTTTTTGTATAGGATTAAAGAGGCTACGAAAACTTTTAACATCATTTGAGTTTTTTAATGGGCTGGTTTGGAGTAGTTTATCGATGTGTACATTAATTAAAACTTTTTTATTACCGAATCTTTCTTTCAAAATATCAATTGAGTGATCATAATGTTCGGCTGTTAATTCTAATCCGTCGATTAAGCTAAATGCAGAACCTCCCAAAAATGATCTTAAATAATTAAATTTATCAATTTTGCACACATTATCATTCTCGTGAATGGCAGATTTAAATGCATTCCAAAAATTTAACCATTCACTAATTTCGCCATAGAATTTAGGGATAGTTAATTTTGGTAATTTGATGCGTTCCTTTTCCTTTGTTTGTGTTTCGTTTTGGCTCATGCTGTTTAGAGATATATTGCTATCTTGCCAAGAATTATTAGCGTTGGATCCTTTACTAATTTTTTGAATTAATTTTCGTGTTTTGAATCGCGTTCTGGTTATTTTTTCTTTATATTCTTCTATACTTTCAAATTCAACTTCTATTTGATCAACTTGAGTCAGACTTTCAATTTGGGAGTCAATTAATTTTAATTCTTCGCCCCTTTCAGTTAAAAGTTCGATAGATTCTTCTAAATCCTCGACTGTTATGTCTGGCTTTAAGATGTCACTTTCGATTTTTGTTATTTGTTTCGTTACTGCTCCTCGTAAACAACCGCGCTTACGTTTCAATTTATTTAGTTCATCTGAATCAGTTTGACTTGGAGATTGTAATGCCATTTTTGTTCACTTCAGTCTATACAAAGTTATTTTAAATCGTGAAATTTATATCAATAATTGTATAGATATCAAATATATCAATTTCTCAAAAGATTATTATGTGCGAGAGTCTTTTGTTTTCAAGCATGCAAAATATCATATAAAAGTTATTCTTTTGCACATATAAATAAAATGTTCACAAAGTACTTTTTTAAGTGGCAGTCCCTGTTCGGGCGCCAGATTTCATTTTTTGTTATTTAAAATGAAGAAAACAATCAAGGTAAAATGGCTTACCTTGTCAATGGAGGGCTGCCACACAGTGATGCAAATCAAAGTCCATGAATAAAAGTCCTTTTGTGAATTTTATATGTTTTTAATTTTTACAGCACACATAACAAAAATACTTGGGACATTACACGACACTAATTAGACTAAACAAATAACATTTATAACCATCTTTATCAACTTTAGTTTTTACCGCGTAGTTTCAGTATGTTTGTTCTACGCGTCCATTTTAATTCTGAATCAATTTGTTCCATTTACAAAGGTGGCGCTGCTGTCGTTTTAAGAAGATGGGAGTTTGTGACAGATATAATGTTCACTAACTCCTGTCCCGGTTTCTGTTTCACATTTTAGAGGATAATGCCTTCTATAAAAGCTCTTTATTAAATTTATGAATGAATGAAATGTTTCACAGGGTGTTTCCTAAAAGAGTAGAAAAAGTTTGGGCATATTGTCAAGCTAATTTAAAAATGAAACTCACATATAAGCATGTCCTGATGATTTGTTTCGGAAATAAGTACGAAATGTTTAAAAATTGAAACTTTCAATTTAATTTTTTATAAAATAGGATTTTCTTACAAAATTGAGTAACTATAAACAGGGTTTTTTTTTTTTTTTTTTTTTTTTGAGATTTTTATTTTTACGAAGATTTTGAAGAGTGCTACAAATAATTTATTTTATGTAATTTATTAACAGGAATGGGTATTTTTTAATGAATAATCCATATTCTTAAACTCAATAATTAAAAGTCTTGAAACATTTAAATTTTTATGTTCAACTTTAATTTGGCATGATTTATTATCAAGAATTGATGTATTGAGTAAAATGCTTCAAAATCCTAAATTAAACATCATGGAATGCATACAAGGCTTAGATAATCTTAAAAAATATTTAATTTTCCAAAGATCTGACGATAATTTAAAAATATTTGTTGATTCAGCAGCAACACTTGCTACAGATTTAGGTATTTATCCCAAATTTCCCATCTCAAAGCTAAAGAAAGGTGCGTTTATTTGATTACGAGGCCTGTGATGAGCCAGTTTTAAATCCCTTACAGCAATTCAAGACTAATTTCTATTTTGCAATTCTTGATCACACGATCTCTTCAGTAAATGAAAGATTTACCTTTTTATCTGAGTGTAATTCAATATTTTGCTTCCTGTATGAGTTTCACAACATTTCTAATGATGATCTCATGAAAGCCTGTGTGGATTTAGATATTAAGTTACAAGTACAGGAAGAAGAAAGTATTATGAAAGATATATAGATGGCATACAGCTCTATCATGAAATAACTTCATTCAAAAATATTTTTCCTGGTAAAAAACAGCCAACTGAGATATTAGAAATTATAGTGAAAAATGATCTT